>JAYMTK010005378.1:0-10273 GCA_036897405.1 Pelargonium myrrhifolium
AAATGTATACCATGAACCTTGTTTACAAAAATTCGGCCCCATAAACTCTCTCACCTATTCCGTCAGTTAAAACTAATTGAAAATTATTTTTTCTCATCACATGTCTTACACATGACCAAATATTTTTTTTATAATATAAATTTTGCCCCTATTACATTTAAAGATGAACATAAAATGTTAGTTTTTGAATGTTTGAAGTTAATCAAAATGCATTTATAACAATTTTACTTTGTGTGCTTTTGACAAAATTGTTATTATAAAAATATATTTAGTCACGTATAAGACATGAAAGAGAATAATTTTCAGTTAAATTTAATTGACGAAACATGAAGAAAAATTCATGGGAGTCGAATTGTTGTAATCAAAATTCAGGATACGCTGAGTGAGAAATTAACAGAGTGCATTTGGAATTACCCCATTTTTGAACGACAGAATGCCAACCCAGATCTCTTCAACAGTTCATCTTTGGTTTAGCATGAGAACCCAACGTGTCGTCTTCTTCTTCCTCCAAAACTTTCACTGATCTCCAAAATTGCACCACTGTTACTACACGGCAAAAACCGTCTCTTCACTCGCCAAATACCACTCATTTGACATGCAACAATTAACCGTGTCCAAATTTCTCTCTGTACATACATGAACCAATCCCCACCGACTCTCTATCTCTCTCTCTCTCACCATTCTAAACTCTAAACCATAAGATCTCCTTCTTGGAATCTCAGGTGTGTAGTGGTTGGGTTTCAGATGATGGGTCTCAAAATCACACCTTGAACCCCTAATTTGCTCTGGGTTTAGTGAAGAAGGTCATGGAGGTCGAGAGATTTACACAATTGTTGCTCCTTTGGAGTGGAATCCGAACAACCCGTGTGGCCCTCGTGGGTGGAAACCACACCGCCGCCAGATTCTCGACCCGCTAGTCGCCGTTTTCCGGCAAGTTTATCGCGTTTTTCTCTTTGTGGGCTCGTCCAATTTCGGATCTTAGTATCTGGGTTTTCACCGGATTGGCGAGTAGCAGATCGGATTTGTTTTTGTAATTTGGGAATGGAAACGGGTCGTGGGTACGGCGGAGCCAAGGCCCAGAACAGGATCAAGCACCCAAATACCGGTGGCGTGGGCTTGAATTCCGACAACATTTTAATCGTTAAGCTTCCCGATCCGGATACTATGCGGGTCATGTCCCGGTCGTTGTTTTTGGCTCTGGTGATTCTTGCATTGCCGTACATTGGGTACGTTTTCACTGAACCTTCTTCGAATTCTTACTTTTCTGATTCGGAGTTGCATGATGGTTCTGATTTGATCAGTTTTGAGTTCATGGATATGGTTTATGAAGATTTGGTCAATGAGGGTCTGATTAGGAATGGACATAAGGGGCTAATTGTTAGCTCTGGCTTTGAGGGTGTGATTGATAGTGCTCAGTTCTTGAATGACAAGGATGTTGATTTGGTGATGGGTTATGATTGGGAGCACCTGAGCTCTGTTCGGGATGAAATGTATGATTTTGTTTTTGTTTCGGGTTCTATCAGTACCAAACTGGTTGATAGCAATGTGAAAATTGGTGGCATTGTTGTGGTTCAAATGAGTGATGAACAATCAAATGCTCTCGAAGAACAGTCCGACTATAAGATTGTGTATATTCGGCGGTTTGATTTCCCTGTGGTGGCATTGAAGAAATTGGGCATGGAAAAGGAGCCATTGAGGTTCTCGCGAAGGCACCTTTGCAAGATGGCGTTGGAGGCCAAGAAAGAGGTTCTGAAGGGTCTAGAAGACGCGCTTCTTGAACCGCCGAGACTAGCTGTTGTGAATTCAGATGTGTTCTTGAAGAAAATCAGATACCTTCCTGACTTGTTGGGTGATTCACTCGAGGACTATCCAAACCGAGTTTTCATCAACGTGGGCGTGCCAGAGGACAAACATAGCGTAATGGAATGGTTTCAAAAGAGTTACCCTACAAAAAATAAGGACTTTGACATATACAATCTGGAGACAGTATCCAAGGAAGGATTGTCGGTTTCTGAACTTGACATCTCCGATTGGTTGAGAAAAAATGTGAGGGAAGATGAGTATGTTGTAATGAAGGCGGAAGCAGAAGTAGCGGAGGAGATGATTGGGAAAGGGACAGTATATCTGGTGGATGAACTGTTTCTGGGATGCAAGAACCAATGGCGGGAAGGAGAGAAGAGAAATAAGAGCAAGAGGGCTTATTGGGAGTGCTTGGCATTGTATGGAAGGTTGATGGATGAGGGAGTTGCTGTACACCAATGGTGGAGTTAAATGAGACCTTAAACGCTGCGTCAATGGTTGCTCTCTGTTGGCGATTTGGTGTAAGTATTGCTGATCCTTTTGTTGTTGCTCAAAGTCTGTTTAGGCTTTGGTGGTGTTGTGTTATGTGAGAACATGAATATGAGTTTCTTTCATGTTTCATTTCTCTTGCGTTACGTTAATTCTGGGTTTCATGCTTGTTTCTGAATAATGGGTTCCCTTAGATTTCACAGTAAGTTGTCCGGACAAATCAAGAACTTGGGAATTGTTGATTGACTATGTATTTCATTCAGTTGCTGAAATGGTTATTGATCCTTAGTTTTGTTTATTGATAATGTTGTCATTGAAATGCCCGCAGGCTGTCTGGATTCATTGTTGGTATCCGATCATTTCGAGTCCTTCAACTTTGACAAAATATACCCAATTTTTTATACCATAAGTTTATAAACCTTAATCCAGCTCATGAACTTTTAGTCTGTAACTATTTTCTACAAGAATTTTCAATTTTTGGTAGAAGAACTTTGATTTTAACCGTCAGTTTTATTTGATGACATTTGCCGAGTTCAGTTCGTTATAAAAACAGGTAAATGAGCTCAAATTCCAGTGAATTTGTGCAATTAATTAGTTGGACTATGTATGGTATCATTAACAATTGTAGTTGGAAAATGGTAGTGACTTTGTCTCTAGTACTTCACAATATCATTCAATTAAACTCAGCATAACATCTACTTCCCAAATTCAAACTTAAATGAATACATCTCGAGTGCAAAGAGAGTTGCTACTTATTTGACTCGGGTCAAATTTTAAATTTTGTATGACGTTGTTAATGTTTACTGGTCTTCTTATTTACGTGTCAAGGTTCCTAAATTTTATCTCATTCAAAATTCGGATCCCGAAAGTTCCAAATCTGGCGGGTCGGGTATGGTCCTAGAGCTTGTGAGGAAGAGAATGCACTGTTAAGCGAAATCTTGAATGTATGACTGAGGGACCGCCTCGAACGTAAGAATAATGATTTCAACACGAACGTAAAAGTATGATTGAATATTCAAAGATCTTCGAGTGTATGTGAATGTGAGAAAAATATTTTGAAGATTTTTCTTTAGGTAGAGTGTCCTATTTATAGACCAACATTTACTTGATGAAGTGGTACGATATGATTGGTCGAGAGTCTGAAGGGCCCCACATGTAGCCTTTGGTTCTCTTCTCACTTTTATGACATCTTCCATCCTCTCAATCCTTCGAGTTATGCGGGTGGAGTGGAAAGTCCAAATAATTTTGTTAATTCTCTCGTACGTTGTGAAGAAGGTTTGAGGGTTCCTCTTCATTCTCTTGCACTCGCATACGAGTTGGTGTGCTTTGTTTGGTCATGCACATGGGTGTGGATGAATGACGAAGAGAAGCGAGTCATGTTGAAATTCAACACACTAATCATAACGTAGAGAGCCATACATGTATGTGAAAATTCATATGCGCGGATGCAAGTTTCGCAGAACATGGACTCGTGGAAGTCCTTACGCTACGTACTATGCAAATGACATGGTCCATAATAGAGAGAGGTTGCAGAAGCATCATCTGTAAGTGCCTTGAGAGATCAATACTCCATAAATTCCTTGGAAGTGCCTAAAGATATCAATACTGCATCGTATCATGGTATTCATCGTAATTATCCTAAAAACAATGTTCAGTTTGAAGAGAATAGAAACAAAAAAAGACATATATTAAATCGACCCCAAAAGAGTTCAATAATTACTAATGTGATCCACGCTCATCTATCTGCCTAAAAATCAAATCAAATCAAAACACAGACGCTATGGTAACGCCACTACATTTGTCTCGAATCCAACCACACCCACACAGCACAACACAGCACAAAACAAACTCTCTCTATCTCTGTGAGACACACAGTTGAGTCCATCCACCATGGCTACCATATCCCCTCACAAGCTCTCCTTCACAACCCCCAAATTCTCCTCTTCACTAAGCTCCCAACGCCACCACAAAAGACCATCTTATCCTTATCTTCCTCCTCGATCTCCCGATTCCGCCATCTGCCGCTGCTGCAGCAGCCCCTCCGACTCGCCGTCGCCGAATCGGCGGTGGTGGGGATTTTTTAAAGAAAACGTTGCAGCTTTTAAAGAAATTTATGAAATGACCAAGGATTTAACGAGGTATTTAGGCCCGGCGATGGAAATCCTGAATATGAAGCAGGAAGACCAAGAACCAAAAGCTGAAGGCGGTCGTGCGGCGGATGGAAGGAGCGGGACGGAGGAAGAATGGGATTGGGATCGCTGGAAAACGCATTTCGAAGAGGTCGACGAGCAGGAGCGCCTCGTCTCCATTCTCGAGGTCTCATTTACTCAACTTTTGCTCATACGATATCTATTGTCTCAATTTGTTTACTTCTGAGCTGAATTTGTATAGCATATGCTGACTTTTTTTTTTCTTTTTTTTTTTTGAATTTTTCTTTTGAATTCTTGAAAATAAAAATGATTTTTGGCTTTAGAATCTTGGCTACTTCTTTCTGATGCCTATGTTTGGTGGCTTTATACATTAAATATCAGAAAAGGATAATTTTTCATCTATAGGAACTTTATTTTGAAGAAAATAAGCCAAGCTTTCATACTTATAAAAGAAGAAGAAGAAGATGAGTTTGTTAGGGTTACACTTTCTCCCACTTGCTTGGTTGTATTTAACTTAAGGGCTCCTAACTAACATAATTGACACTTATTTTGGGATGGATGGAGTACTAGTTAGTGCATATTTTTTATGTAGCTTGTCCCTGTGTTGAGCCTAAGAATTTGTAGAATGATGTTATATGGTAGTAATTTAAAGAAGAAAAAAAAAGCAACTTTCTTTAAGGCTTGAGAGTAATTTGTTGTTTGTCGGAACTCAGAAAACTAATTTTGTTTTATAAACTGCACACACAAGATTGTTGCTTTTTCAGATGGGTATCAATTGAAATTTTTTGGTATGTGTCTTGTGAAGAGGAACCATTGTGAGGACTAAGGACCTAATCACCTAAAGGAGCATAGAGGCTCTTACCACCATTCTCTGCTATTGATGAATATTCAACTACTGTGATATAAGATTAACCTAATGATAGCTTCTCTAATTGTTACCAAAAAAATTCTGCTCTTCTTTCAATATCAACTTTTAATCCCTCTTAGTAGTTGGGAGCTTTAATCCCATAGTCATTTGTTGAATATTATCATTGATGAGTTTGGTTGACTCATTACCAAGTCAATTTACATATACTGACATTTATTCCCTGTTATTTTGGTCTCAACAGTCTCTGTTAGATTGTGCTGTATATAGGGAAGATTATAAGGATGCTGCAATGCTCAAGGTTGCAACTGCAGCTGCAGCCAAAAATGACATTGTTGGCAAAGTGATGTCTAATCTGAATGTAAGAACTTCTATCTTATCTCTGAGTCCCTAGATCAATCATATTTTTTAGCTTAAAGTTTTTTTCCCTCCCTTTTTATTTTAGAGAGCTGTAAAGGAAGAGCGATATCAGGATGCAGCTTTCTTACGAGATAATGCTAGTGCTGGATTGGTAAGTAACCACAAATAATTTGAACGATAATATGCCTACATTTCTACATTTTGCAATTGTGATGCCTTTTTATATTCATGAACATTTCATTTTTTCTTTTTTGGTGTACCATTTGGTGAAAATGTATTTGGAATATAGGTTACCACCTGATGTGGTCTTTACTGAAAATAACTAATATAGGCAGCTACTTTTATCTCTCAAAGTTATTTTGCTAATAAATTTAAATAAATATTGTGGTCATATGTTATTCTTCACATGGTGTTAAATTACGATTTTCTTGTACCGGCTTCAAGGTTGGATGGTGGTCTGGAATCTCAGATGATAGCGATGATCCCTATGGGCTAATTGTTCATATAACTGCTGAGCATGGAAGATATGTAGCAAGAAGTTTCAGCCCTCGGTAAGGCCATTCACTTCTCTGGGGTGCATGAACTAGGACCAATTATTATGCTATGAAAAAGTACTAAAGTCTTCTTAAGATATCAAAAGGTTCTACTTGATGCTTACTTCTTTGCCCGGCGAGGATCTTCACTTTGTACCATATGGAGATTTTGTGCATATCAAGGAGACCATCATGGCCGTCTTTCCTTTCTTTGTCTTCTTTTCTGTTGAAGTTCTGACCGTTTGCTCCTTCTAGTTTTAGTTATTATGTATCGGGATTGGGCATTTTGAGAATGTATGCTCATACACCTTTCAATGCTGAATGTTGAAGTGCCAAGGTTTTTATGTGTCTTCTTGTTAGTATATCAGGAGCCAAGTATTGAAGTCCAAATTAGGAAAGATATGCATATTAATGAAGCTAACTCTTGAGTTTAGTTTGTGGTTTAGGTTTCTTGTATTTATATTGAATGTTTGGACTTTGGATACATTATACTATTTGTTGGCTTTCTGGCACTTCAGCAGATCAGAGTTTTGGTCTTTAAATGCTATGAACAGATTTTCTGAATCAAACTTCTCATGTCCATCAGAGTTATTTTTCTCTTTTCATTTATCTTGCTAATTGAAGAATTTGATAATTATTAGTTTTATTTCAGGCAGCTTGCTTCGGCTGCAGCTGGTGTTCCGCTGTTTGAGATATATCTTACAATGAATAAGAAAGGTGAATACAAACAGCAGGTATATTTTATTTTTACCCTTCTAAGTTTTGTACAGTGTGCTGCCTGAATTACAGCTTTTTACTTGCAAATTTTTGTGTATGAACTGTATTTTTGGAAATTCCAATGTGGAGACTTAACTCTCAATCATTGTCCTCACCTCATTGCAGTTTCGAGGAAAATAAAGTTTATTTCCTTGCATTGTGTATTATTTTTACAAATTATCACATCTGTTTTACTGGTCATTAAGTTGATGTTTTCCAAATCTTTGGATGGGGGCTAAGGTCTTATGCTCATTATGAGAACTTGAAAATTGTGTGATAACCTACTATTTCACTACGGGAATAGTATAAGTATATTTCATATTGTCATGAGGCTTGCACTTCCCAATTAAGATCTTACGCGACTTTACCAGGATGATAGAAATCTTCATGCTTGTTTGGATCTTTAATGATGGGAAAGCAATGTGGGGCAGCAAATATGTGAAGCCAAGTCTATAATCTGATTGTTCAAGCTTGAAAAGGAACTGCCATTTATCAACTTGGGCTTGGCTTCATGGCTGTTTGTGAGGCTTGGAAGCTGCTCACTCTAGGCTTTCTATCACTGTCCACAGTATTGGTAGCCACATTCAACTGAATGGCCCTGCAGCATATCTTTTTCTATGGATTTTCCAGAGTTTTGTAATTTCAAGGAGGTTAAGATGCTCTATTCTAGATGGGAACAAAGCTACTTTTTGGCTTTACATCATGTTTTATGTCTCTTCAAGTACTTGATGGGGTGCAACATGTGTACATATTTCTCTAAAGTTACTCATGAAATGTAAAGGTTTAGTTAAAGCAAGTTCATGCTTGGCTTGTGTTGCTATATAACATAAATGGTCTCAGTTTTATTCATTTGCTTAAACAAGTGAATTGGGCTGAGACAATCTCAAGCGGCTGCTTAACCAATAGCAAGACTGTATGGAGATATTAGATAATATGAGTGCCATGAGCTGTAGACAGTACTTGGCAGTGTTGCCATTGTTTTCTGGCACACTATTGTATATTTTATTGTTAGGAATAGTGGCAGTTCTTTTCCTAATATCTCAGGAAATTCATGTACATTGCAGGCTGTGTACTTGATGCGGTATCCAGTGGTTAAAGATTCTTCAACAATATCTTCCAGAGCATCAGGTGTTGCCAACCAGTTTAATCCATCAGGCACTGAAGACAGCACTGATATGCTTGTTGTGACATCTGAGGATATTGAAGATGCTGATAATACAGATGATGGGTATGATGTAGCTGATGGACTGTCTAGTTTTCAAAATATTCTGCGTGATATGATTCCTGGTGCAATGGTTAAGGTTTCAAAGGAAACAGCATCTGGTAAAGTAGACAGGCATTTTATGTCTAAGATGATTGAAGACCTAGTGGAGGAAGAAGATGAAGAAGAGGATATTGAGTTAGAAAGTGAAGAAACAGACGACGAAATTGAGGATGAAATTGATGAGAGTGACCAAGAAAAAGATGGGGTTGAAATTGATGTTGATAGTAGGTTGACTGATAATGAAGAGGAAGGTGATATTGCAGTTAAAATTGTTGTTGGTGGTCTCAGACAAAAACCCTCCAGCTATGTATCTGCTGCAAAATTACTTCGTATACCAGCTAAGTTAGATAAAAAGGGTCGGATTTCATTTTCCTTTTCTATAGAGAATTACGCCAACAATCCTGCTGCCAAGGAGCAAGCTTCAAGGGATAAAAAATATAAGCTTCAGAGTCTGCTTTACTTGGACAGTATTATAGCTGAACTTGCTAAATTCATCGAGAATGAGAATGTCGAGAAGAAGATACCTATGAAGGTTGGTTTGAAGTTTTACTTGCAGTTGCAGTATCTTTGTTTTCAATTGTAAGATGACACAGTATTACTATTTAACACTAAATCATGTAGTTATGTGTGCGTAGATCACAATCTTCTGTCCTATCATGCAGATGCTTAAAGATTCTTGGGAAATATTAAGTACGATTCAGAGCCTGGCCCAAACCCGTCAGCCACTGTCTGGATCAACAAATTTTAGTCGCATTGAGATACCAGCATCTTCAGATCCTCTAAATGGTCATTTATCCTCTGAACTATATCTAAAAGTGACGATAAGATGCAATGACATTAGCTGCATATAATATACTGCCTTCTTTTTTCATTTCTTTTTTGTATTTTGATATATATTGAAAGAATATTTTCATTTTCAGGACTGTATATTGGCTCTCATGGGCTTTACACCTCAGAAGTCATTCATTTGAGACGTAAATTTGGCTATTGGCAAGAGGATGGAGGGAGTAAGGACCCCTCAAATTTGGAATTCTACGAGTATGTGGAAGCTTTGAAGTTAACTGGGGATTCTTATGTACCTGCTGGTCAGGTAATTACATCTCTTATAACTGATGTCACCGGCAGCCAGAGGCCTGAGTAGACCTGGCAACTTAAGGCTTGAACCTGCGGGCAACCAAAATCCGACCCGGAAATTGTCAGTTTCGGATCACCCATAATAGGTCCAAAGATTTTTGGGTTCGGATCGGACATGGGCATATTGTTGTTAGGTTCGGATCAGATCAGGTTGCCCCGCGAGTGCCCAAAAAGATATATAGCATAGGGTTAGTTTTGTGAAGTATTAGGTTGACACACTCCTTCCTAAGTCCTAACCTAACTCATCAGCTATTCTTCTTTCTAAGAATCCGTCGCACTCATGTAGACAGACCACAGCAACACACTCCACAATCCATACTACATACTAGACTTTGACCTCAGCACGGCTCATCCATTGCAGTTACGCACTTTGCTCACAACCATAGCCACAAAGTTCAACCTCTTCAACCCTCCACCTGCATCCTCACCGGATTCGGTCCAGATCTTTCACCACACTCCACAGCGGCACAGCTCAACTATATAGTTGCAAAAAAGGTTAGAAATTTGATTACCCCATAAAATAAATAAAATAAAAAACCCAAAATAAGCCCAGACCCACGCAGACCCCTGAACCTGAACTGATCCAATCCGAGACCCAACGTGGGCCTCCTGCATGTAACCCGAAGACCATTAGATTCGGATTTGGGTTCTTTGTTCCAGACCTGAACCCGAGGAAACTGACCCTAACCCAACCCGATCCGATTTGCCAGCTCTAGGCTCGAGGGAGGTTAGTTAGTTTTGCATTACAGGCTGACA
Source organism: Pelargonium myrrhifolium (assembly GCA_036897405.1). NCBI lineage: Eukaryota > Viridiplantae > Streptophyta > Magnoliopsida > Geraniales > Geraniaceae > Pelargonium > Pelargonium myrrhifolium. Next base: position 10,108 of record JAYMTK010005378.1, read on the forward strand.
TTCACGTTTTGGTGTTTACTTGGCAAATGGTGACATTTGATGACGCAGCGAAATATCAAAGATAAACAAAATTCTTTCTTCGAAGAATTTTAACACAAAAGGACTCAAGATTTGCTGAATAATACACTTTCAATTGATGTCAATTGAGTTACAGATTCAGCCTTTT
>JAYMTK010005379.1:0-10273 GCA_036897405.1 Pelargonium myrrhifolium
CTTAAAGTACGTTTGGCAAGGTGAGAGCACCTTAGTGCATCTGGCTTTTAAAAGAGGTCACTCCTCTGTAGTTTCCCCTAAATTTTATATGGTTTATTTTTTTCACACAAAGCGGGACTATTCAAATTTATATTTGGTTTGAAAGGCTTAATTCAAACTCGATTTGAAAAAATAAAGTGCGAATACGTATCGAATTTTAGATTTTAGGTATAAAATATGTTAGTTTGTCATACTAGAAAATTCATATTGGTTTTCAGATTTTCGTGTGTTATACTCTAATTGTCAGCTACACTAATATCAAAAAATGTGATGGAATAGTCATTCACAAAATGCTAGAAAAGTGTAACTGTGATCCAACATTGAACGAAAATTCAATGCCATAGAATGTTCCGCTCGTATGTCTATAGCATATTGGCTATTTTCTAAACGCTCGTTCAACCCTTCGTTGCTAGTTTCATTGAGCTTTTGACTTTCAACGTGCTTCCATTTGTTTTTCTTGAAGTCCTTTGTCTCTTAACCGTCAAACTTGAGTGCTTCACATGGCGAAACCCACTGAACACTTATGACTTTGTTCAATGAGTTTTGTTTGACTTTCACGTAGGATAAAATGAGTAATACTACGCAGTTTTGATTGATTTTTCACATAAGAGGGACAATAATACTACGTAGTTTTAATATTCTTCCTAACACTTCATTCAAAACTATGTCGTTTTGAGAGCCTAACTCACCTAACTTCAAGTAAGTCGGCTCGCCTTAATTTTACCTTATTTTATATAAACCATGCAAATTTTAGAATTTTCTTGCGAGAATTATTCATCTAATCATTGTTTCGTTAATCCACATGAAGATTATTTTTTTCCTGTCCCGTCCCCGTTGCCATCTCATTTCCACTATCGGCTTAAGAGGGGGTTTTCCACCCCGCTTAGTGCGGGTATTTGAGGGTTGCGAATTTTCTCCGTGTGATAGTTGTTTGGATCGGATTTAATTATTTGTTATTTGCACTGGGCCAAGGGTTTGGGCCTTTTACATTATATTTCTTGGTAGGCCCCGAGCCCAGCCCACGTAGAGTTCGTTATGGGTCAGTCTATAGCAGAACTGTGGTGAGGAGAGAGAATCAGTTTCGTGAGGAGCAAGAATCAACAAATTGTGGTCAGTCACTGTAAAATCAAATCAAATCAAATCAAATCAAAGTCTCTATATATACTCTTCTCCTCTCTCTAGCTTCCTCTTCTCTACTCCATTTCCTGAGGTCATGCACTTGTTCTGTATCAGGTTAGGGCACAGTGTACATGGCGATGTTCGCACCGGACGGCGAGTCCTCACAATGCCACGCCGGTTCGCTCATCACAGAGATTTACAGCAAGCTCGACGCCGGCTCCGAGCAGGTTGTTCTCTCTCCTCCGATTTTGTTCCTCCCTAGAGGCAGAGAACGCAAGCACAATTTCGATTTCTCAGTTTGATTAGTTGTGTTTTGTCGTTTGAATTTGTTGAAATGACTAGTGATTGATGAGGTCTCGGTGAAGTAGAGAGATTGAAATTGGAGGTACCGGAGCTGCACGAGTTTGATAGGCAGTTGTGTGCATCAGGTTAGGGCACAGTAGTAGAGATGGCGATGTTCGCACCGGACGGCGAGTCCTCACAATGCTACGGGACGCCTCTTTGGTGGTGGAGAACAACGGTTCGTTCGTCACAGAGATTTGCAGCAAGCTCGACGTCGGAAAAGCTGGTGTGGAAGCCGCCTCCGAGCAGGTTGTTCTCTCTACTCCGATTGCTTTCTCTACAGAGGCACAGAACGCAAGCACAATTTCGATTTCTTAGTTTGATTTTTGTGTTTCGTCGTTTGAATTTGTTGAAATGACTGCTCGTCTCTCTCTAGCTTCCTCTTCTCTACTCCATTTCCTGAGCTTGCGCACTTGTAGTGTATCAGGTTAGGGCACAGTAGAGATGGCGATGTTTGTACCGGCGAGTCCTCACAATGATACGCGATGCCTTCATTCATCACAGAGATTTACAGCAAGCTCGACGCCGGAAAAGTTGGTGTGGACGCTGCCTCCGAGCAGGTTTTTCTCTACCCCCATTTTTTCCTCTATGCAAGCACAATCTCGATTTCTTAGTTTGATTATTTGTGTTTTGTCGTTTGAATTTCTTGAAATGACTGCTGATATAGGTGAGGTATCGGTGAAATAGAGATTGATGAAGTCGGTGGAGGACAAGGATTTGGAGATCAGCAGAGGAATGCAACTATTTGATAAGATATTGTAAGTAGCATATCTGTTTTTTGTATGGATTCCAGTGCCTCTATGACCTCCCCAAGCACAATTTATGTTTCTGAATTTGATTAATTTTGTTTTGTTGTTTGTATTTGTTGAATGATTGTGGATAGACTAGGATGGTGAAGTAGATATCTGAAGATGGAGGTCTCGGAGCTGCACAAGTCTGAGAGGCAGTTGATGGAGTTGGCGGAGAACAAGGATTTGGAGATTAGGTAGAGGAATGCAACTATCAAGAGTTATACTGATGAGATAGTAAGTAGCTGATTTGATTTTCATATGTAGTCCAGTTCATATCTGACCTCTCCAAGCACAATTTTAATTTCTTAGTTTAATTAATTGTGTTTTGTTGTTTGAATGTCTTGAAATGACTGATTGACTGCTGATAGATGAGGTCTCGGTGAAGTGGAGAAGCTGAAAATGGAGATCTCAGAGCTGCACAAGTCCGAGAGGCAGTTGATGGAGTTGGTGAAGAACAAGGATTTGGAGCTATATTTATAAGATTGTAACTAGTCGATTTGATTTTCATATTTAGTCCAGTGCATATCCGACCTCTCCAATCACAGTTTTGATTTCTTAGTTTAATTAATTATTTTTTGTTATTTAAATCTGTTGAAATGATTGCGGATAGATGAGAATGGTGAAATGGAGAGGCTGAAAATGGAGGTCTCGGTGCTGGTGGAAAACAAGGATTCGGAGATTAGTGAGAGGAATGCAACTATCAAGAGTTATATTATATTGATCAGATTGTAAGTAGCTGATTTGATTTTCATATGTAGTCCTGTGCATATCATATCTCTTTAAGCACAGTTTTGATTTCTTAGTTTAATCAATTGTGTTTTGTTGTTTGAATTTGTCGAAATGACTGCTGATAGGTGAGGTCTCGGTGAAGTAGAGAGGCTGAAAATGGAAGTACCGGAGCTGCACAAGTCTGAGAGGCAGTTGATGGAGTTCGTGGAGAATAAGGATTTGGAGATCAGCTAGAGGAATGCAACTATCAAGAGTTATATATTGATGAGATTGTAAGTATTGGATTTGATTTTCACATGTAGTCCAGTGCATATCTGACCTCTTCTAGCACTATTTCTTAGTTTAATTAATTATGTTGTGTTGTTTGAATTTGTTGAAATGATTGCAAATAGATTAAAATGGTGAAGTGGAAAGGCTGAAAATGGAGGTCTCGGAGCTGGTGGAAAACAAGGATTTGGAGATTAGTGAGAGGAATGCAACCATCGAAAGTTATAGTAAGTAGCCGATTTGATTTTCATATGTGTAGTCCAGTGCATATCTGACCTCTCCAAGCACGATTTCGAACTTTGAAGATAGATGAGGATAGTGAAGTGGAGAGGCTGAAATGGAGGTGTTGGAGCTGCAAAAGTACGAGAGGCAGTTGATGGAGTTGGTGGAGGACAAGGAATGAGAGATCGGCAAGAGGAATGCAACTATCAAGAGTTATATTCATGAGATTGTAAGTAGACGATTTGATTTTCATATGAAGTCAAGTATATATCCTCTAATTACAATCTTATCAAGATAACTCCATCAGTAGACGATTTGATTTTCATTTGATTTTCACCAACGCCTTTCCTAATTCTACTAGACTTAGAAATAAGACATAAGCACAATTTTGATTTTCGTGTGGAGTCCAGTGCCTCTCCGACCTCCCAAAGCACAATTTTGATTTCTTAGTTTAATTAATTGCGTTTTGTTGTTTTAATGAAATTAGTACTTTGCTGATAATTTTTTTTTGTGTTTTGTTGTTTGAATTTTGCAGATAGAGGAGGATGGTGAAGTGGAGAGGAATAGAGGTCTCGGAGCAGCACAAAGCCAAGATTCAGTTGATGGAGAACATTGATTTGGAGATCAGCGAGAGGAATGATATAAGATTGTAAGTTGCGTATTTGATTTTCGTATGGAGTCCAGTGCTTCTCCAACCTCCTCAAGCACAATTTCGATTTCTCAATTTGACTAATCGTTTTGTTGTTTAAATTTGTTGAAATGATTGCGGATAGATGGGGATATATGGTGAAGTAGAGAGGAAGAAAATGGAGGTCTCGGAGCTGGTGGAAAACAAGGATTTGGAGATTCGCGAGAGGAATGCAACTATCAAGAGATAGATTGATAAGAATGTAAGTTGCATATTTTTTATTTTTGTATGGATTCCAGTGCCTCACTGACCTCCCCAAGCACAATTTCTATTTCTCAATTTGATTAATTATATTTTGTTGTTTGAATTCGTTGAAAAGATTAAGGATAGGTGAGGATGGTGAAGTTGAGAGGCTGAAGATGGAGGTCTCAGACCTGCACGAGTACGAGAGGCAGTTAACAAGAATTTGGAGATCAGCGATACAAATGTAATTATCAAGAGTTATCTTGATAAGATTTTAATCAATGTTTTTTTTCTTCATAGGTAGTCCAGTGCCTCTCCAACCTCTCCAAGCACAATTTCAATTTCTTAGTTTAACTAGTTGTGTTTTGTTGTTTAATTTATTTGAAATTATTGCAGATAGAAGAGGATGGTGAAGTAGACAGTCTGGCCAAGATGAAGTTGGTGAAAAAGAAGGATTCGGAGATCAGCAAGAGGAATGCAACTATCAACAAGCACAATTCAATTTCTTAGTTCAATTAATCATGTTTTGTTGTTTGAATTTGTTGAAATTATTGCAGGCAGAGGATGATGATGAAGTAGAGAGGTTGAAGACGGAGGTCTTGGAGCTGCACAAGTCTGAGAGGCAGTTGATGGAGAACAAGGATTTGGAGATCAACGAGTGGAGTGCAACTATCAAAAGTTATATTGATAAGATTGTAAGTAGCGTATTTGATTTTCGTACGGATTTCAGTGCCTCTCTGACCTCCCCAAACACTATTTCTATTTCTCAATTTGATTTATTATGTTTGTTGTTTAAATTTGTTGAAATGATGCAGATAAAGAAGGATGGTGAAGTAGAGAGGTTGGAGACAGAGGTCTCAGAGCTGCATAAGGCCAAGACGCAGTTGCTGGAAAACGAGGATTTGGAGATCAGCTAGAGGAATGCAACTATCAAGTGTAATCTCGATAAGAATGTAAGTAGCCTTTTTTACATTTTCATATGTAGAGTTTAAAATGTCCAATGCAGTGTTCCATTATGTGACAGTTTTATCAAAGTTAGTACAATATTTTTTAAGTGAAAGATAGGGGCACTGAACATTGTGATCATAAACTTAGGCTTGTGCTATTACAAAATACTTTGTAGGCTTATTACTTCCAATCTTATCATTGGAGGTCTAACTGGTGTATTTTCTATAAAACTCAATGCCATCCCCGACACTCCTATTTGGATATTTTTGCAGGTCAGCTTGACTGAAGATGCTTCACAAAAGGAGGCTCGTTTCAGCGAGATTGAGGCAGAGTTAGGATGTTCCCAGGTCTGCTTGTGCCCGTCTTTTTGCAAGTTAGTTCAAATATTCATTCCTATATTTTACTGCCTTCTTTTTATCGAATTTCTCATTTAGTTTGTTTTACTATTGCTTTTACAATGAGCTTTTATGGTGCTTATCCAAGTTATTCCTTTTCAGTTCTCACATCTTTCCACATTTGGTTTTGTTTATTCATATATTATTTAATATCGAATGTGTTTGGTGACTTGCTGGTCTTGGTAGAAAGTTGTAGTTGCGAAGAGACCTTAGTATTCTACATGTTGGGATTCTGTAGACTGACCTTTTGTTTTCCTTCCCCTAAATAGTTCTTCAGGACTAATTATACAGTTAATATAGGACAAAAAGAGGATTGACTAGGTTTGTGCAATGCTGTTAATAGTTATGTTCTTCTGTTTGCTTCATTGATGTTAATTTCATCCCTTAAATAGACATCTTCTCCTTGACCAGCTAAAATTAGTAATCGAACTAACCAAGTAGCTAAGTAGACTCTAAATCATATTAAATATACGTAACATAAGTAAACACCATTTGGGACTAAAAGTACCCTACTACTGAGCTTTCCAGAGAATCTAAAAAAAAAAAAAAAATGGAAATCCTGAAAATATCCAACCCTTGCTGAGGTAGGCATTTTTGAAAAAATTTCCCATTTTTTTTATTTTCATGAACAATTTTTTTTTTTTTTAGTGAATGCTCAGGCTCGTTAAATTGGAAGAAGAGGTGTAATATATACTGTTAAACCTTCTAAACCTTGCACATCATCTCTTCTCTTTGATTTTAGTTGTCTTGTGGCCTTCTATTTGTTGCAAATGTAAAGTCATTTAAAGATGCAACTTTCAGCTGAACTCTCAGAAGTGAGTATATGAGAATTATTTGCACAATGAATTGTTTTTTTTGCTTTTGTATGGTATTGTGGTCTCATGGCTAACTATGTGGTTGAGGCTGATTTCGAGTCACGTTGAGAATCTAGATTTGTTTATAATTTGGAGAACAAGGATCTGGAGATCAGCGAGAGGAATGCAACTATCAAGAGTTATATTGATGAGATTGTAAGAAGCCGATTTAATTTTCATATGTTGTCCTGTGCATATCCGACCTCTCCAAGCACAAGCAGGAATGAATATTTGAACTAACTTGTTTGAACTAACTGCAGATCGGACGGCCTGATCTCTATGTGGAAAACTTCCTTCTTCTCCATGGCAAGTGAACTCATCAGCCCTAATTGTGTTATTATCATAGGAACGCTACTTCACTCAAACACAGACTGCATAATTATCAACGTATATGGGCCATAAAATCTGGACGCCAAGCAGAGTCTATGGGAATGGGACACTATCTCACGTCCAATCCTTAATTTCTCAGGCCCATATCTGGTTGTAGGAAATTTTAACTCAGCACGCTGCCTGAGTGAAAAATCTTGCAGCTCAACTTCTCCAACTTCATTCAAGATTGTCAACTACAGGATTTACCTCTCAAAGGTCGGCTCTACACCTGGTACGGCCCCAGGCTCTCGAGCAAGTCGACTTGATCGATTCCTTATCTCTCAAGATATGTTGCAATTGTTTGACTATATTTCCCAAGAAGGTCTTCCAAGAAGCTTGTCTGATCACTGCCCAATCCTTCACTCATCCGTATCCAAGGACTGGGGTCCAAAGCCTTTTAAGTTCATAAATGGCTGGTTTAACATTTTGGGAGTCTTATTTGGTTACAGGTTGCCCTAGTTTTATCCTTTGGAAGAAAAAAAAATAAATCTTCTAAAAGCACTGAAGAAGTGGAATTCTGAAACATATGGGAATCTTCATACCATAGTCAAGGGCCTGGTAAATGACATCAATCAACTGGATTTGACCTCGGAACACAAACATCTCAACTTTCAGGAACAAGAGCTTAGGCCTCTCTATCAATCAACGCTTCATCATAAATCCGAAGAGCTGGCCTCACTTTGGAAACCAAAGTCAAGGCTGAGATGGATCAGAAGGTGACTGCAACTCCGCTTTCTTTCACATATGGGTTAAGCTAAACACATCAAGCTCGTATATTGATGGTATCCAACATGATGGTGAATGGATTGACGATGTCAATGAGGTCAAGTCGGTCTTTGCAAGTCACTTCAAAAGCTGCTTCAAAGTTAAGTCGTATACTAGGCCGAACATCCAAGGCCTGCATTCCCTCTCTCATGAAGACGCTCAAATGCTCGAAGCCAGCTTTCTCCCAATTGAGGTTGAGGATGCAATCATGTCTTGTGATGGCCTAAAAGCACCAGGTCAGGACGGGTTTAATATGCTCTCAAAAAAGCTTGGCCAGTTCTTAATCACGACCTCGCCAACTTTGTCAATGAATTCCACAATACGGGCTCAATCGGCAAAGGAGTGCAGGCCACTTTCATCGCCTTAATCCCAAAATCCAAATCACCACAGCAGCCCGAGGATTATAGGCCTATCATCTTGGTCACTTCTATATAAGGTCATCGCGAAATTACTCGCAAACAGGCTTAAGAGAGTCATAGGACTTCTTGTCAATGACGTGCAATTGGCTTTCATCAAGAACAGGCAGATCCTCGACGGCATTCTTATAGTCAACGAAGTCATAGATGAAATTAAAAGGAAGAAGCTCGGAACTATCATCAGTAAGCTCGATTTTGAGAAAGCTTATGACAAGCTTGGGTTGGAATTATCTCTTCAGCATAAATTCAGCTCCAAATGGATTCTTTGGATTTCAAACTGCCTTGTATCAGTACTAGTAAACGGCTCTCCTACACATGAATTCCTTGTGAGCCAAGGTTTCAGACAAGGCTGCCCGCTTTCGCCATTCCTCTTTATCCTCGCTGCAGAAGGCCTCCGCCAATGCTTCGAAAAAGCATCTTCACTCAATTTGATCAAGGGTTTATGTTTCGGCTCAAACTGTCACCTCACGCACTTGCAATATGCAGATGTCACAATTCTCTTCATTGGAGCTCAGGATTTATATATTTCAAATGTCAAAAAGATCATGAAAGGATTCGACCTCTCTTCTGGACTCAGAGTTAACTGGCACAAGTCAAAATTGCTATAGCTTTCCTTGAGATCAGATCACTCCGCGTCTCTGGCTCGTATGCTCGGTTGCGCAACAACCAGTCTTCCACTCTCCTATCTTGGCTTCTCCATTGGCAGCAACCCAAAAAACTCAAAGGTATGGGCTGGTATAATTGAGAAATTCAGAAGGGAAAAAAAATCTCAATCTTTGGCAGTGTAGGGTTATCTCTCTAGCAGGCAGGTTAAGTCTGCGTTAACAAGTCTTCCTCTTCACTACATGGCTCTTTTCAAGATTCCCAAGTGTGTTCTTCTCAAAATGGAGAGAATTCAAAGTCAGTTCTTGTGGGGTAGTAAGTCTAGCTCTCGGCCTCTTGCAAAAATGTGTTGGAGTAAGTTCTGCTCGCCAAAGCAATGCGGCGGTCTGGGTTTGAGAAATTTCAGCACCATAAATCTCAGCCTTCTCGCCAAGTGGTGGTGGTGGAGATTTGCTGTGGAACGTAATTCATTATGGAAAACCACCATCTGTAGCAAATATAACTAGAAAAGAGAAGATTGGGATCTCTCTCTCCTCAATCATAATTCACTTGCCAGACTTCACCCAAGGCTCTACAGCCTCTCTCTTAATAAGCTTGCAACTGCCAAAAGCCTCAGCTCCAATTCTTCACCTCCATGGAACCTCTCTTTCAGCAGACCACTGTTTGTTTGGGAGCTCGAAGATCTTGATAGGATCTTTCATACACTGAGGAGCATATCCTCACTCCTTCCATATCTGATAGGCTTTTCTGGAAGCATGACTCGAAGGGTATCTTCTCCATGAAAAAATGTGTTCATGCTTTATCTCCTCCATCCGGGTCTGTCCTCCCATGGACCAAGTTCCTATGGAAATCTGCCGTTCCTCCAAAGCTTCAGACCTTCACATGGCTCGCCACGCATGAAATCATCCCAACATCGTGCAAGTGCCCTCTGTTCAACAATTCTTTGAGCACTCATATTATCTTCTCCTCCATTGCAATTGGTCTTTGGAAACTTTGGGGGCTGGTCTTACAATGGTGGTCTTTCTCCTCTGTTATCAGTAAATCTGTGGCGCTGTTCATTCCACATTGGCAAGCCCTTCTCATTGATCATTGTCTCCCAGCATACTCTCTGCTCTCATGAAAATCAAATGTTTTTCATTCTCCATTGCCTCCCTTCTCATTAAGGACAAGCCCGACACTTGGAGCCTTTAGAACTGGATATGTGATCCTCTTTCATGTTCTGGAACTCCCTAGAGCAATCTCATTGTGACAGGCTTTGCCTCCCATCTCTTGTATTTTGTTCTCTGGTTCTCGTCTCGGGATCCCGAGCTTATTAATATATTTATATTCATAGCCGATCAAAAAAAAAATTATGTTTTGTTGCTTGAATTTGTTGAAATGATTGCAGATAGATGAGGATGGTGAGGTGGAGAAGATGAAAATGGAGGTCTTGGATCTACAGAAGGACAAGAAGCAGTTGATGGAATTGGTGGAAAACATGGATTTCGAGATCGGCAAGAGGAATGCAACTATCGAGAGTTATATTGATAAGATTGTAAGTCGC
>JAYMTK010005380.1:0-10271 GCA_036897405.1 Pelargonium myrrhifolium
GGAAAGTTAAATCACAATGACTTTCCATATTCCACAAACTTTTGACCTTTCCAAAATTTTAAAATTTAACTTTTCAAATCACAATATCCTTATAAATACACAATCAGCAGCAAAATACACAATTCAGCAATAAGAAAACAACAAAACAGCAACATTACAGCAAAATAAAGCAAGAAAACAGCAACAGAAGTACAAAACCATGAAGATGGAAACAGTGATTCTCCTTTTGAAGATGTTGAATACTAAATATTTTAGATTTAACTTTTATTTTTAGTTTTAGATCTTGCGTAATAATGGCTTTTATTAAATATATCAATCTTAGTTTAAGTTATTTACATAATTTTTTAGCGTGATAATTTATTAAATAATTTATATATATATATATGTGTATATAATTTTTAGTGTCTAAGTGCGCCGTATTTTCAAAAGGCGCGCGCATGCGCCGCGGCTCCAGAAGGGGTTTGCGCCATTGTGCGCCTTGCGCCATAAATAACTATGGAATGGACAATGGGAGTCAAATGAGATAGGAGACTAGAGAGACCATGAATTTTTGTGTTTGAAGTCAAAATTATGAAGTCTTTAACAAGTCACTAATTCAAACTATGTAGCTTTTGGGTGTAACTAATGCTTATATTAGTTGACTAATGCCCATTACACACACAACACCTTTGACCACCTATGTATCTATAGCATGCTAGCATAATCAACTTATAACTAAATAGATCTCCTCTGTTTTGTATGCTGTGTTTGGATTCTAAAATAATTGTTTATTTTGGCTTCCTCAATGAAGACTTGGGCCAAGAGGAAGGAAAAATGTCACCGGCTTTTGTATCGTCGTATTGACCCAACAAGAAGGCTCAAAGAGGGCATGACACCAGCCCATCTGTTTTTTTTTTTAATTTTTTTTATGATATATGATGCTGATGTCCTGTAACTTTTTCAAGACATTCATGTCATTTTCAACATTTTCCCATTTGGGTTATTCAACTAAAACGTATACGAATGCCGCAATATCAAATCATACGAACTCTATATTCCATTGTATATTACTTTCTTTCACACGAGGTCTTAAGAAAGAGGGTTTCAAAATTTTAAATTAGGTTATTGAAGCAATTAAATGAATGGTTGCTACAAAGTTAGTTGACCTAGTAATAGTAGTTGAATTAGGCCACACTGGACTGAATAGGAAGAGCATAATAGCTCCATTTGGTCATCTCTCCCCCCCTCCCCTCTTTTTTAGCCAATCATTTGTTTTTTGTGTTCATCCTAGGCTTATTTGCTATGGATATATTGGTTACATGTTGCCAGTAATTATCGTGCTACATGGTGTGATAACTTGAAGGGGTGGGTGCCTGGTTTGGTTCTGCATTTGGGTGACTCAAGTTTATGCATTTAGCTCCACTTGTGAGGCTCATGACTTATGATTTGTGAGGCTTCTGAAGGCAATTTTCTGAAAGAATCCCAAGGTCAGCTCTTGGGCAACAGGTTGTTGCCTGTCTTTTGGCCCATTGAAAGAAATATGAATTTGCCATTATTACCCAAGTATTTTTCTTAAAATTTTGATGGCCTCAAGATCCGGCTCTTTCTCTTTTCCTCTCATGCTTGCTCTCAGATATTTTTCTTCTTTATTGTCCCTACTCCAGCCGGAAGCACTCTTCAACATTACAATGTACTTATGTTAACTTTGTTCTTGGTAATTGGGTTATGAAAATTTTGGTTCTATGTTTAGGGAATCAGTATGTCAACTAGGAAATGAATCATGGATTTGGGAATGTTTTGGATACAATCTCCACATTTAATTAATTTGGGATACATCAACAGTAAAGATCTTTTCTTTGCTGATTTTTGGTTCAACTTTCTTCCTTTTTTGGTTGATTTGTCTCCATGTATAATGTATGTGGATTCTCATGATGTGCTTAGTTGTTAAATAAAGCATTCATGTGCCTCTCAATATCTCATTCATTATTGCGTTTTTTGGGGTAGTTTTTATAAATATATCTCTTTATATATATATATATATTCCATTGTACTTCTTGTATTAACCTTTCTACTCTAGTTTGCATTTTTGGCCATATTAATGTATATTTCATGCTATTTTTGTTGCATGGTTCTTATAACCAGTGTAAATACTAAGTTGTTTATATTTTTTTTTCATACAGATTTATGCGTTGATGTCATTCTTGTCCCTCGTCTTACCTGGTGGCTCAATATATTTTAATTCCATACGTGAAGTGTAAGTATTCTTGTTATTTGTTTGATTCTCACTAGTATCATTTAGCTTGTTTTTCTGATATCTATTTTTATTTTTTGGATCGCAGTTCATAACGTTTTGTTTAATTTTGGTAGTTGGTGTCATCTTCTTAATATTCACGACTTAATTGGACCAAAATGTTTGTGGTGTGCGTGCATGTGTCTGTCTATGATGTTAAAAGAGAATATGACTGGAGCAGCCTTTACAACCCGACCATTGTTAATGAACTAACAATGACACAGTGGTCACCACTGCCACCATTCAAATAGAAAATTTTTAACAATTCCTTTCTTGTCACAAAAAGCTTAGTTGGAATTGCTAGTTACTAATATGATATCAATTCTATGTACAAGTCCTCAACAATACATTGAGAATACATGTAGCGCCCAAGAACACTTAGCAATAGGAAAATAGGAAAGGGCATATCAATGGTGATAAATAAGCCAATGCTCTAAATGCAGCAACCTTATATGAACACCACTTGCTAGTCATGTCTCACTCTCTTTTAAGTGAAAGAGTGTGCTCTAATTGTTTGTGTCGTAGATTTTTCTTCTAAAACCAATACAAGCAGCCAATGAGGTCGGTAGACTGCCAAGTTACAAAAGTTTGCCTCAGGATTAAACCCTACTATCGACCTACTTATGTTATTCTCTTTGTCCCAAAACAATTGTCCATTATACCAAATTTTGGCTGTCCCAAAATAAGTGGACACCCTTTTGTTTAGTAAATTATGTTTGAAATACCTATAATATCCCTGTGATAAGTTAATTATTACTTGGAGTTCACAAATCAGAACAAAGACGTGGGATATTCAAGCATTAGTGATAATAACCTTAACTTTTGCAGAAGATCCAATATTATATAATTACAATGTTATTTTTGAGTGACTAATAAGATGGGTCATAGATGTATAATTCTGCAATGCTATCCTATCAGTTATCCAATATGTGATACTGATTCTTATGAGGTATGTTCTCCAAAAAATTGTTAGGATTGCTTTAGTGTAAAGATGCTCCTGTATCTTGTCATATGACTGAATAAAATTTACTTCTCCAAGTTAATAGGGAAACAGAAGGCTACTGTTTATTCTTGGCTATTGTTCTGATGGCTGTTAATTTGAAATAATGGAAGGCTTATCAGGAAGCTATTTGTTTTTACAATTTATGCTGCAAAACCCATTGAACTATCTTCATCTCCTTTTTTTTTTTTTTTTCAGTTATGAAGCCTGGGTCATATACAATTTCTTGTCGCTGTGCCTGGATTGGGTTGGTGGCCCGGGAGCTGTAGTGCTAAGTCTAACTGGTCGGGTTTTGAAGCCATCTTTCTGTCTGATGACATGTTGTTTAGCTCCCATTCCATTAGATGGGTGAGTAAGTTCTATCTTAATTCCTTAAGTACATCTCAGTATCTCTAGATTCTCTTGGTACCTAAGAGAGTGTAAAAATTCTGTACTGGTCTGGAAAGGATATTAAAATTCTGGAAACTATTTTGCTATTTAAAAAATGAAGAATTGTGGTGTTCCTTTTTATTTTGTTTTACTATCTATTTTGTTTGCTTTCTTGATACAGTCCTCTATACCTGTGTATAAATTTATAATTATGGTAATGTTCTTGCTATTTGTGTTCACGTAACATGGATTGATTGCTAAAGCCTAAGAGTTCATGTTTATAATATTAACTAAACCAACTGATGTTTCATAAAGAGCATTTCAAAACTGTTAATGCAGGCGTTTCATTCGAAGATGCAAGCAAGGCTGTCTGCAGTTTGTGATTCTCAAGCCTATCTTAGTTGCTGTTACACTCGTACTTTATGCAAAGGGGAAATATAAAGATGGAAATTTTAGCCCAAAACAATCATATCTCTATCTCACTATAATCTATACAATCTCATACACTATGGCTCTTTATGCTTTGGCATTGTTTTACATGGCTTGCAAGGATCTGCTCAAGCCATTCAATCCTGTTCCAAAGTTCATCATAATTAAATCTGTCGTCTTCTTAACGTATTGGCAGGTAATTTTTCATGATTTTCTTGTTATGATGTTTAAAGTTTTTTTGCCCCCCTGTTTACATGTAGTTTTTAGATCATATGCTCGCATATGAGAGCTAAAGAAAGATAGATATTTGCGTGTTTGGGAGCAACGGTCTGGAAGGTTGAATTCCAGTGGCCAGAGAGTTCTTTATGAAACATTCTGTCATATGCAAATGGCTGCTTGAAATTTTTGTCTTTTTTTTTTTTTTTTTTAAATGGTGTGGGACTAGTTTTTTTCTTCTAAAGTTTCAAGTTTTTAAATAATTTAGGAGCAGAAGGTCCTTGAAGTATTTTCATGATCAATTTTTTAATTTATAATTAAGGTATAACTGTTAAGTAGGTGATACAAATTAGTGCATGATCTTAACGTTGTAAAATGTCCCATCTCATCTTTACCTATTCAAGGCAATTGCTTTGTTGCAAATTGTAGTAAATAATTATCTGGTTATATGATATCTTGGGCCTATGTATTTGAGCTGAAAGTTCGGGTTGTATGGTGTAGGCTCTGATGTAGCCCAAATTAATATTCAAGTATAGCCAAAATAACTTGTTTAAAATTAGCTCTCGATATATTTGCGACAATAGTATATCCATCTCATAACACACGCTTGTTGTAGCTTATAGAGGTGTTTGCAGATAATTGTAATACAACATGGGTCTAAAATGCATGTGAACTGATCAGAGTTCCTCTTAGTGTAGGTTGGAATTGTAAGTGCTGAAATAAAAGTTGGGACTTTCACCTTATCAGTAATTACTCGCTTCTCATTCATCTTGTAGGGTGTAACGGTGTTTCTAGCTGCGAAGTCAGGGTTCATAAAGACTGCAGATGAAGCTGCTCAATTTCAAAACTTCATCATATGTGTTGAGATGCTTTTAGCTGCTCTGGGTCACTTGTATGCCTTCCCTTACAAGGAGTATGCTGGTGCCAATATTGGTGGCTCTCGTGGTTTTACGGCAAGCCTTGCACATGCCTTGATGTTAAATGACTTTTACCATGACACAGTCCACCAGGTGAAATTTTGCTTGTTATATGGTGTCCATAACTCTCCTAGACGAATATACCTTTCTTTTGCATTGCTTAATGCAGATGAGTGTTTTTATTACTGCAGTTTGCGCCAACATATCATGAATATGTGCTCTACAATCATGGCGATGGTGATGAAGGAACAAGGAAATATCGGTCACGCACATTTGTGCCAACCGGGCAGGAGATGGATGCTGTGAGAAGAAACAAAAGCATAGTTGGAACCAAGCACGAGGACGTACAGGGTGCTAGTCACCCAACATCTGGTGGGAGCACACCCCCGATTTCAAATGCGCCAGAATCCACGACGTTTGAAGCAATGAGGTCTTCTCTACTTATTGATACATCTAATTCATTGTCTGTGCCATATGACATGGCCCTTATAGAGATGGACTTGGCCAAATACCCTGTAGCGGTCCCTTCAGTACATCCAAGTGATACTAGGTGACAAGAAAGAAAGTGCAGGTAGATTGGTAAAAACTAAAACCGAGTGTTTGGTTATCCAGAACAGAAAGATGGCTGAGGAGCAGTGTCCTGATTGGTGCCCCTCTCCAAAAATTGTAGCCATTAGTATTAGGGTTCCCTTCCCTTCCCTTCCCATTGAAGCTGTTGTTTATGGCCTGCCTGTTTGTTTATTGTAGATACATGCTTGCATGCTTCAGCTTTAGAATGGATTACTTGTAATTGCAACCGGGCGAGAAGATGACAATCAGATACATAAAAATTGGCATTGATCAATTTGATTCTATTTTACACTATGAAATGTACATTTGTTGTCCAATTCAAGTGTGTTCCTTTATGCCCTCTTTAACAGCAGGGAAACATGAAAGAAAAGAGAACTCGATGTTGTTTTTCTAAGCGAACGCCTAGGCGCATGTTAGTCTGATGCTCATAAATTGCAGGTAAAATTCACATGCAAACAATTATACTTATTGGTGCATCATATAGACAACAAAACTAAGAGTCACAGACTCTGTAGACATTGATTAGTGCATGAGATTACATATACCAAATTGAAGTGTTTCCCTAATTATAATGAACTTGTCTGGTAGCTGTGGTACTATTCTAGTTCTGTTGATAAATAGGTTTGGCGCTGAATTAAATTGAATTATGTATGTATTTGTTAATCAAACAAATAAAGGCTGGGCTGAATCATCTAGGGTTTTTGAGCCGTTGCCTCCTCTTTAGCACAACCACTGTTTGAGCTGCCTTTCTCGTCTGTGGCGAGCTCTGTTAGTGGCATGCATTCTGACAGTTATTTTGGGGTTTTGTGATAAGATGGCGGGGGACGGCGCTTGGGTTTATCGACTTTCGGTTACGATATGTGTGTATACGTTTGGTTGGAAAGATGTATGATGGTGTTTGGAATAGACAGTGGGCAGAGGCGGCGCTTGTGGTAACGATGACGAGATCGGTTTGGAGGGGATGAAAGGATGCTAGTGGTGAGGTTAAGACCCAGGTTGTGTCAGATCGGGCAAGGAGTTCGGTGGTTGGTGTCTCGGTTGGTAGGTGGTCGCAGATTCCTCTTGGTTGCCTTAAAATAAATGCAGACGACGTCATCTTCGAGGCTACGGAAAAGGTGAGAGTGGGTCGAATAGTGAGTATATTTTTGGAACTATCGTGGAATGCACATTTCACTGTCAGTTCAAATCCTGCGCTACCTGTTGCGGGTTCAGGTGTTCTTTCAGGTAATCAGATTAGAGGGGAGACTTATATTAGGGGCCTTTTGTCCGTTCTGTTTTCAATTCTGAACTATGTATGATGGTTTAAGTAGTTTCAGGCTTAGATTGGTTAATCACTTGAGTTTCTTTATGTTGTTTGAATGTTTCTGTTTGATTCATGTTTGTTCTCGTATTCGTGTTATTTAATTTATATTATTAAAAAATGAAGGCGGCTGAGAAGGAAAGGACGCATGATTAACGTAGTTTGTTTTAGTGGAAGAAATTAATAACTTGTAGCTAGAAAGAAACCACAAATTTTTGTGTTTCTTGTATATGATGGATCAGGAATGTAATGTATTAGTTAATTAATTATTAAGAGAGAGTGATCATGAAACTTATTATGACTTGTACCAAAAGTATATGAGAACTCAAGCTTTGAATGGTTAATATATTGAACACAAACACATGCATAAGAATAATTGGAAGGTTTGTTCTACCGGTTTTTGGTTATCTATTGTCCTAATATAATATAACAGAAATTGGTGATCCACTTTTTGTCAAATCTATCTATCTGTCTAATTTATAAGGTCAATTTCTTTGCATATAAGCATACTGACATTGACATACATACATACATACATGTAAATATGTAATTTATGCTTCTTTTCCTTTTTGATTCAGCTTTTGACGCAAATCACACTCGTCTTTTTTATTTATTAAATCCACCAATTTAATATCTCTGACTTTCTTATTACATTCATAGTTGAAGTTGGAGTTGGGATGTTTAAATGTGGGACCTATATGCAATTTGTATTTCACTCTTAAGTCCTAAGTCCTAACTATGTTTTTTCACAACAAAAATTGGCTAATGTTTCACATCCTCCTTGGGAGGTCGTGGATTCTATTTATAGAGCCAGGTAATATGAGATTTGGATTAAAAAGTGAGAGATATTTATTGTTTTGTAGTTCAATTGATAATAGTAAAAAGAAAAAAGAAAAAACACTAGCATTTCTAGTGTCTAATTCATCTTTTACTTAATTTTGTTCAATTTTTTTTTTTTTTTTAAATTAGCACCTACTTTGTTTTTATTCTTTCTAAGGGCTACCTAAAAACCGGCGCATCACATTCTATTATATGAATCTAAACTTACTAACATGATGTTTCTTTCTATTTTTTCATACTAGAATGAAGAACATAATGTCAAATACAGTGAAAGACACTTTTTTAGAAGAGCTTGATAGAGGCCAAGATCGGTTTTGTGTTAGAGAAGTGTCAAACGACTGAGGGTGTTATGAACATGGTAGTGATTCGACCATATTCTGACGGCTCATCCTATACATAAGGACTACTACTACAAAGAGCAGTACACCCCCGATCGTGAAATGTCAAGTCTTTTTCCGCGAGTTGCGTGAAAGTAGATTCTTCCAAATCCGTGGGTCCAATAATTTCAAAACATGTTCTGGGTTGAAATGTTTTTTTGAATGAAAATGTCCAACGAATTCAATTTGGTCCAAGAATCTAATAACTAGTGAGAATTCTTGATCTCTCGAAGCGTACAAATACCGAGTCTTGAACCTAAGACCTCAAAAGAACAAGTGAAATTAACCACTTGCACTATTAAGTGTTTGTACAAACTTAACTTTCATACTTATTTAATTAATGTTTAACCATTAACTCAATAACTAGTTAAAGAAAATCGAATAGAACTCATTTAACAAATCTCTTTTAA
The DNA here is from genome assembly GCA_036897405.1 of Pelargonium myrrhifolium. NCBI lineage: Eukaryota > Viridiplantae > Streptophyta > Magnoliopsida > Geraniales > Geraniaceae > Pelargonium > Pelargonium myrrhifolium. Next base: position 8,698 of record JAYMTK010005380.1, read on the forward strand.
GTAATCCAAATTCCTAGGAAACACAACTTCAATTGTCCATTGTATTCCACAAAAATAAAACTTGTGATCTAAATTATAATTTGTGTTAGCTTTAAAAGTTAAACTTAGAGTTCTAATTAAATTAGTCATGCATAAAAAAAAAATAAGCAACACAAATTGGAATATAGTTAAAACTCAAAATTCAACGTGCATGTATTTTTTTAGTAGATAATTACGAAATATATTTATGCAATACTGCCCGCAAATACAATTACTAAATTAATTTTCCACGACACTTTACTATCTCTATGTTTCCACCCTTTGTCCTGCATCTCTCTCTCTGAAAGTCCAAATAAATTGCTCAAACTCAATTTTGTTGACGAAATTCTTTGTCTTTTGTACCACAATTTGTCAAATCTGCTAACATTTTCTCATTTGATGAGAGAGAGTACTGCTTTGTTTTTGTTTTTCTAAAGTACAAATCCATTAATTAGGAAAAGGCAATGCCCCAGTTACACATATGACATCCATCTCAATATAAATTCAACGTGTTGTCCATTATGGATCCGACCACTCAAATCCCACAATGGGCGCCCGTGGGCTTTGAGCATGCTCAGCTTTAAGACGTCTCTCCTAATTAACTTTATTCCGTCAGTTCTCAGGTACCATACCATTGAACCGGTAGGGTCGCTCCTCCGACCGGCCCTACCCCTCTCTAGAGACAAACTAAAGAAAAGAAAAAATCAAACTAAAAAAAACAACAACGAGAAACAAGAGACTAAAAATAACCTATCCCCACCCCAAGAACTACCTCGCCCCCCCTCTAGGCGCCGACCAACCTGCCTTCTTTTCCAGTTGGCCGCCGCCGTCACTTCTGATCTCCAGCCAGCCCCTCCATGGTGGAGTCCGATCCATTTTTTGACCGATCCGCACCGGAGCTGTCTCCCATCTCCCCGTCTTGTCCGCTTGTCACATCTGTAGCTCTTCTCATTTTAACCGGAAAGACGGTTGACATGGCGTCCTCTTCTTCCAAATCCTTTAGCGGAACATCCCGCTCATTAGTATCCTTGCTGAGGCTCTCGATTGGAGACTTCCAATCCCTCGTCCTCATACACTTGTTGGTTACTGGCAGAGTAGTCCGACCCAAGTTTGCCCTCAAATATGGACCATAAGGCAATTTCGAATTGTCCTCTCCACGGGCATATGCAACCTTGCAGTCTTATTGACTATGTCCCATCACCCCGCACACGAAACAAAGGTGCGTGAGTTTCTCATACTTGAAATGGACTTCAATGGACTGCCCCCCCCTACCGCCCTGATTTTGAGTTTTCTTTTAATCGTCTTACGCACATCCAGGATCACCCGAACCCTAGCATACCCACGGCCTCCTTTCTCATCCCACTTCACTACCCTACCCAAGTGGTTCCCGATCCCCTCAAAGACCCGTTGTGGTTCCAGCTCCGCCGGCAAACCCCATATTTGGACCCACAAGCCTACCTCATGGATCTCGACCTTGGCCGGATCATCTGACATCTCCAGCGCACGGTAGATTAGGGGGTTAAAATTGTACACCCATGGGCCCCCGTTCAACACTT
>JAYMTK010005381.1:0-10271 GCA_036897405.1 Pelargonium myrrhifolium
GATCTTGTCATCGATTTTTATCGGACATGACAATCCGGCGAGGCTTGCAAAGAGAAATAGCGAAACAAATGTGGTGAAATCTGCAGATTCCGGCGAGAATCTATAGATTCCGTCCATTTTAACGAAAAAGTCACGAAAATGAAAGTTAAGAACACCTTAAAATACATTTGGTAAGACGAAGGTACCTTAATGCAACTGATTTTTAAAAGAGGGCACTCTCATGTAATTTTCCCTTTATTTATTTTTGAGCGAATTAACTTGTTACACTTTACCTTTTATTTAATTTTGTTTAATTTCCTTTTTCTTTTCAGTTTCCTCATCTTTGACTATCTGTACTTTTACTTTCTCTCTTTCTTTCAGACAAAATTCTCTCTCTTCTGTCCCTTCCGCTTCTCGCCGGAATTCCCCTCCCACAACCGCTTGCCCGCCGCCAAAACCCTCACTTCCTATCACAAAAACCCCTTTCTCCGGCAGCTCACGCCCTGTGATCCGAGTTTGACCTCTGAGCTGCCATGGACTTGGTAGGGCTTCGGTTTTGGGCCACAGTTGCAGATCTGCTAGGAGGTGGAGTTTAACTGTGAAGGATTATCGTGCTATTCTCTTTCCTTAGCCGTGGTGGTGAATGGTAGTAAGGGAAGAGGAAGTGGTGCGAGTTTATGATGAGCGGAAACCCGGTGAGCGATCGCAGAGGGTGGTGTTGGTCCGGTGAATCTGTCACATGGAATGGCAGATCTTGTTAGTTACGGGAATGCCGACCGTGACATCGAGCAGGTCCTCTCTTTTTTTTCCTCCCATTTTTATTTGTATTTGATTTCATGGTCAATTTCTTGTTTTAATGCATTTTTGCTAAATCGGTAGCTTCTTGTGCACATGAATGTCTTCTGTGACTGGATGTTTTGTTTCTGTTCTCTGTAGACATGAACTCTATGTAAATGCTAGAGTGATTGGAGGAGGTGAATTGCTTAGGCCCTGTATGATTAATTGGAACAATGGATGAGAGCTCAGATTGGCATTCAGATATTTTGTTTTCTGTTGTGCTTCCAAAGCACCCGTTTTCTATAGCAGTTCTAGACACCATTAATGGGAATTCTGAGAGTAGTGCAAAGTAAATGTCTTTCTCTTTCCTCTTTTAGGGTTTGAAAAGAGTTTAAGGTGTATATTTAGATTTTCAAATGGGGGTTTTGATATATGAAGATGGAAACATGTGGGGTGATCAATTGTTGAAAGACTGGGTATTTCATCTTTTCTTTTGATAACCGTTTCTTGGCTTGTGACCACTAGCTGTGCCTAAGGGGATGTGTTTGTGCTTGCCCTTGTCAAATGACTGCCTATCCAATAGCTTGAAATTAGTTTGCTTTGACCTTCAGTTTGGATCTATGTGGTAAATTTTGACATGTAAATTGAACATTGGAGATAATTCTCCTTAAGCATGTTCTCGTTCATGGTATGATAGTTATATATACAGTAAAAAATTACCTAGGACACTGCAGTTTGGGGATTTTAATTGAGATTATGAAGGCAATGAACTTTAAGAGTTGCGTTGAAACTTCCAGTAAAAGATGCAGCCTTCTATAAAGTTTAAATAGCTATGACTCGAGTGATTACTTACGTGGTATGGTTGTGAATTTCAAGGGGGACTATCGCGTAAATCTTCTGCTCTTTTGGGGTGTTATCAAATGTCCATGTGTACTTTTTTTCAATGAGTGTTGAAGTGAGTGAAATAAGTCCCACATCTGATAAAAGAAAATACTTACACGTAAGGGGGAGTGCTGATTTAAAATGCCTCCGATTGTGCACGTGGCGAGCCCATCGATAAAAGAAAAATGTGAGGTTAACACGTGAGGGGGAGTGTTGAATTGGGTGAAATAAGTCTCACATCGGATAAATATAAATTGGAAAGGCTACATATAATGGTGCAAGTGAAACTCTACTAATAAGGTCGAGTAGTGGTAGCCCAAGACATTATGTGTAGCCCATAAATTTAACAGAGATTGAAAATTTTATTCTGCTTTTAAATTTATAAAGCATGATCTTCCTCCGATGCTGTCAGTTTACATCTTTTTCAGTGGACCATTGTTGTCTTAAATATAACTTCAAAAACGAAATGGAACATTTTGTTAACCTAGGACTTTCTTAAATTGGTTGGGAAGCCATAATCTGTTATAAAGAGAGCAAAACTGCTTGTAAAAGACAAATATATACTAAATTTTAAGTGGCCAAATTATGTGAAAGTCATGTCAGCTTCTTTTTATGCGCAATTTAATACTAGATTTTGCGAGGCCTTTGTATTTACTGCTCTATGACATAGAAGCTCATGTTTATTGATTTTAATGGTTCTGTAGTGTTTTACTATCTTTTACATTAATTGTTTCCTGGTTCTAATTAGGAGGGCCATTAATTTTGCAGGCATTAATTGCGTTGAAGAAAGGTGCTCAACTGCTCAAGTATGGTCGTAAGGGAAAGCCTAAGTTTTGCCCCTTTAGACTTTCTAATGTAAGTATGGTGCTTTCATAATTTGCAGCTATAATTTGCTACTTGAGATGGGCAAATGTTTTAATCGAGAAAGATCCAAGTGATTCAATTGTTTTTTGTAGAAAGAAAACGTAAAAATGATTTTTCATTTTCATGTTTCTACAGGAGAAATTCAATTAATGGTGTTTTGACAAATTGAATGATTTTAGTGGGACATTCTTACTGTTATGTTTTGTGTTTTATTACAATTTTCATTTAATAATATCTGCATGCTGATATTTTGATTCTTATGTTGTTAGTTGGATGATTCTATAGAACTCAAGGCTTTGATTTCATAATACTATTAATAACTTTGTTTGTGACCTTGTCGTTGCCTCTATCTTTTGGCAACAAAGCACTGATTTGTGGGACGTATTAAAGGGAAACTTGGGTTGGTTCAAATTCCTATTATATGATGCAACGTAGACCTTAAACCATCATCTTTAACAATTCTAGTAGCTAGTAATACTTTTAAGGAGGAAAAAGCATATATGATTGAATTGATATATCCCCGTCAGCTTATATTGAAATTAACCCCCTTATGTTTGCTGTTTTTTTTCCTTCCCCTTTTTAACAAATTTATATATTTATTGAGTTCAGATACCTCAATCACAATATCTGAAAGCCAGTTAGTTAGATGGTATTTTGGTAACTATGAATAGATGATAACCTCATATTACATGTTTATGATACCTAATCTAACAGACATTAAATTTTAGACCAAATCTTTGTGACCCTTCTATTATCTATCATCAAGTGGGTTTACAACATTTGTTATTTCATATTTGTGAAAATGAGTGGGCGATTAACTACAAGTAAATTCATCAAAATTTCAAGTCGGCGATGAAGCATGTGTGCTGATATATGATCGTCTGTCAAAAAAAAAAAAAAAAATGATTGTATAAAAAGAAGAGAAATTGGCAAGTGATGACGGAAGAAATATCTTGCCCTTGGCTATAGTTCAGACTTAACTAATATTTGTCTCTTAGGTCCTGAATCAGCCATGTGCACAGTTTAACTGTCAATAAGTACCATGCAGCTTGTTCAGGGCTGCTGCTGTAGTGTAATACTTCTAATTATATTGCTAATTGGTTATGATTTTCAAATGCATAGGACATGTCTGTAACATTCAGAATGTGAAATGAGTATCCTTGTGCTTGCTTCATTTGCCTCCATATAAGGCTTACAATTATTTTGCTTTTAACAGGACGATTCATCTTTGATCTGGATTTCAACTAGCGGTGAAAAAAGTTTGAAGTTAGCTTCTGTTTCAAGAATAATTCCTGGACAAAGAACTGTGAGTTTTTTTGTTTTTTGTTTTTTGAGTTTATTGGAATGCTTAAATATTCTTTGTATGTTAACTTTGACCAAACTGAAAGTATTACCACTTACAGTTTCCAAATGAACTCATTCTACCTTTGCTTCTTATTACACATCACCAGGCTGTTTTCCAGCGGTATTTGCGCCCTGAGAAGGACTATTTGTCATTTTCCCTTATATATAACAATGGGAAGCGGTCCCTTGATCTGGTTTGTGTTCGTGTTCAAATTCTTTACATTCTATACAGAGATATTTTGAATATTTCTTTTTGTTTGTTTGCTTATTTTGATTACCATTGTTCTCTGATTTTAAAATAATATACATTTGTCTCTAGATCTGCAAGGATAAAGTTGAGGCTGAGGTGTGGATTGCAGGCCTCAAAGCTTTAATATCCTCTGGTCAAGGTGGACGCTCCAAAATTGATGGATGGAGTGACGGTGGCCTCTACTTTGATGTAAACCTACCTACCTACCTCACGCACCTTATTGTTAATCTTCATATTGTTTTTTTTTTTAATCTTGTTTCTTGTATATTATAAAGGAATAATTATAGGAGCATCGTGATTATAACTTCTATAAATTGTTTGGCTAGGCTTAAGTTAGCAATGAGGTTATAACGCGTTAAAAAATCTGGATCCAATGGGTTGATCCAATCCCACAAATTCATTGGGAGTGACTATGAGTGAAATTTTTAATGAGGTGTCATGTTATTATTGATTTGGCTTAGCGTAAACAAAAAATAACATGGTTTAGATTCTTTATTTTTATAATTACAGATATATACTAGTCTATGTGCTATTGGCCAAAACCACATGACTACCCCATGTTTCACCTTATGATAACTAACGACCTAATGCTATCAATAATTGTGTAATTCATTGGATTTGGTGAAGAATTCCATTGTCCTCACTTGTGTGCTTGCCATGGGACCGTATAATTCCATAATTAATTAAATTACCCTTCAATTGTTTCAAAGAAATTGAAAATATTTGTAATATAATAACTCATTTGAAAGAATGGTACAGGTCACATGACTAGCGTGTAAGGAAGGAGAATGATGATTGTCCTTAAATTCAAGGAATCAGACAAATATTGAAATCATAGGATAGTTTTCATGAAGTATAACATGGGGTAGTTGTGTTTTAGGCCTTCAACGCATATGATTGTATTTGTAACTACACCTATTATAAGATATATTAGTATTAATAGCAATAAGTTGAAATATCAAAGCAATTTATCCTAAAAAATTGAAAATGGAAGGGTAATGGAGAGACTCAGAAGATCCCTTCTTTTTGTGGATTTGGTACATTTTATGGGGGTAAAATCTCGATATTGAGCAAGAGGTTAAACTTAAATCAAACTCTTGACCTAGCCCAAAATATTTTTGTCCTTCTAACCAAATATGGAATTCTGGATATGGTAGTATACGTGTGTATTGGTGTCGAATGACATTACTCCACTTCGTCAAATGACAAACTTAAACTTTTTGATGTTCTTTTAAAAAAAAAATTATATTGTAATTATAAGAATATCCTTTAATAATAATTTATTATTTAATGAGAATAATAAGAAAATCTGATAATTATGATAAGCTATTAATCTTCATGTTTATATCTCCAAAGTGCCAAAACAAAGTAATTTCAGTAGTCTTCAGAATTAAAGTTTATTGTTTAAGATTTAAGATTCACTGTTTACAGTACGATTTATGGTTTAATTTTTGGGTGTTTTATTTGGGGTTTAAGGTATATTATTTAGGTTTGGGTTATTTGTATCACTATTAGATGTTTTCTTAAAATTATTTATTTAAAAGCCACTCATTAAATTTTATAAGTTTGTCATTTATTGAGATGACAAAATGTGCTTCATTATTGTTGTAAAGGTCCTATACATAGATGGTGCATTTACTATTTTTATCACTATTATGAGTAGTTAATTGAATTTAGGTTTAAAAGTATTTGTTGAATCGATAATGTGTTTGTGACATGATTCATTGGATATATTTTTGTTCCAAGTTCTGTTTTTCGTATTTTTGTGGCACATGACTACCTTCTATATCCTAGCTGCTTGCTACTAGTACCGTAAATTGTGCTTCATCAATTACAGGATAGTAGAGACTTGCCATCAAACAGTCCCAGTGACAGTTCTGTAAGTGCAACACGTTCTCCCGAGGTGTCTGTTGGTGCTAATCCTAATACTTCTCCAAAAAGTTCTCGGCCTGACAACTCTGCACATTCTGAAAGGTCACATGTACCATCAGATCAAGCAAATATGCAAGTAAAAGGATCTAATTCAGATGCTTTTCGAGTTAGCGTTTCTAGTGCTCCCAGCACATCCAGTCATGGTTCAGCACCAGATGACTGTGATGCTTTAGGGGATGTTTATATATGGGGTGAGGTTATATGCGATAACGTTGTGAAGGTTGGGGCAGATAAAAATGTTAACTATATGAGTACAAGAGCAGATGTGCTTCTCCCCAGGCCATTAGAATCCAATGTAGTTTTGGATGTACATCACATAGCCTGTGGGGTCAGGCATGCTGCTCTAGTCACAAGGCAGGGTGAGGTTTTCACATGGGGTGAAGAATCTGGAGGACGGCTTGGCCATGGTGTTGGGAAGGATGTTATTCTACCTCGTCTCATTGAGTCTATGGCATTTACTAGTGTTGATTTTGTTGCCTGTGGAGAGTTCCACAGTTGTGCTGTTACAATGGCCGGGGAACTTTATACATGGGGTGATGGCACGCATTATGCCGGGCTTCTTGGTCATGGTAGCGATATCAGTCACTGGATTCCAAAGAGAATTTCAGGTCCTCTTGAGGGGCTTCAAGTTGCGTCTGTAACTTGTGGTCCATGGCATACAGCCCTGATAACATCAACGGGGCAGCTATTTACATTTGGTGATGGAACATTTGGTGTTTTAGGCCATGGAGACAGAGAAAATGTTTCATATCCCAGAGAAGTTGAATCTTTATCAGGGTTAAGGACAATTGCAGTTGCATGTGGTGTTTGGCATACTGCTGCTGTTGTGGAGGTTATTGTGACACAGTCTAGTGCAAGTATTTCTTCAGGAAAGTTATTTACTTGGGGAGATGGAGATAAAAGCCGTCTTGGACATGGGGACAAGGAACCTCGGCTTAAACCTACCTGTGTGCCAGCTCTCATTGATTACAATTTTCACAAAATCGCTTGCGGACATAGCTTAACTGTTGGCTTGACCACTTCAGGACACGTTTTTACAATGGGCAGTACTGTTTATGGTCAACTTGGGAATCCTCAATCCGATGGGAAGATACCTTGCTTGGTAGAAGATAAGCTCATTGGGGAGTCTGTTGAAGAAATTGCTTGTGGTGCTTATCATGTAGCAGTTTTAACGACCAGGAATGAAGTTTATACATGGGGGAAGGGCGCCAATGGGAGGTTAGGTCATGGAGATATTGAGGATCGGAAAACTCCTACGTTGGTTGAAGCTTTGAAAGATAGACATGTGAAATATATTTCATGTGGTTCAAACTACACGGCAGCTATATGCCTTCATAAATGGGTATCTGGTGCGGAGCAGTCTCAGTGCTCTTCTTGTAGACAGGCTTTTGGGTTTACTCGGAAGAGACATAATTGCTACAATTGTGGACTTGTGCATTGCCATTCATGCAGTTCTAGAAAAGCATTAAGAGCAGCACTCGCTCCTAATCCGGGGAAAGCATATCGTGTGTGTGATTCCTGTTATTTGAAGTTGATTAAAGTATTAAAAGCTGGTGGTAATAACAAGAGGAATTCTGTACCTCGTCTGTCAGGTGAAAATAAGGACAGGTTAGACAAGTCTGAGTTGAGACTGTCCAAGTCGGCTATGCCATCTAATATAGATTTGATTAAGCAGTTAGATAGCAAAGCAGCAAAACAAGGAAAAAAGGCTGATACATTCTCCCTAGTTCGATCCTCACAAGCACCGTCTCTTTTACAGCTGAAAGATGTTGTTTTGTCCAGTGCTGTCGAACTGCGGCGAACAGTTCCCAAACCAGTCCTCACATCATCTGGAGTAAGTTCCAGGTCTGTGTCACCTTTCTCAAGGAGACCAAGCCCCCCACGCTCTGCCACACCTGTTCCTACAACATCAGGTCTTTCATTTTCGAAAAGCATTGCTGATAGTTTGAAGAAAACAAATGAACTTCTGAATCAAGAAGTGATTAAGTTACGTGCACAGGTATATATTTAAACTTCCTTTGGTATTTTATTTTTATTTTCTGCGAGGATGAAGTTTTGTGTTTTAAGAGGGAACGTTGGGGGGATGTGATGATTGAATCTTAATGAACTGTGTTAGAATAAATATCATATCCTGATGGTCCTTGGTCTTGATTAGGTTGACAACTTGAGACATAGATGTGAACTACAAGAACTGGAGCTTCAAAAATCAACAAAGAAAGCTCAAGAGGCTATGGCACTGGCTGCTGAGGAATCTGCTAAATCTAAGGCTGCAAAAGACGTTATAAAGTCACTTACAGCTCAGGTTATTTCTGGTTATATACTCACCTTTATCTTTCTGGAGCTTGTTTCGGTCACAATCGTTCCCAGTTCTCCAATTTATGCTTGATGTATCCTGGAATTCATGCTTGGAGATCTAGTTGTCATTTCATGAATCTGATTATTCACTAAAGAACAAAATAATAATTGAATATAGATAATTGACTTCTCAGGATACTGTTCTGATAGGATTTAATAAAACTAGTTTGTTATTTTTTTTGTTGTTGTTGTTGTTGTTGACCACTAATGATGTTCTCATAATCATACTTTTTCACCCAGCTCAAAGATATGGCTGAAAGGCTGCCACCTGGGGTCTATGACACCGAGAGCCTGCATTTACCAAATGGTTTGGAGCCAAATGGCATTCACTATCCCAATGCAAATAGAGAACATTCAAGATCCGACTCAATTGGCAGCTCATATTTGGGGTCTTCTATTGGGATTGAGGCTGCTACAATAATTGGATCTCAGGGCTCCATTCAGTCACATAGGGATCAACCTGGAACTGATGAAACTAACCTGTATCAGCCAAATCGGGTTCTTACCTCCAATGGGACGGATAACCATCCTGATGTGAGGTTGCCAAATGGTGGAGGGATCCAGGGTAGTAGCAGTAGTGTGTCGGAGGCTGTTGATGGGAGAGATTCGGGGCCTCTCCAAGACGGTGAGAATGGCATGAAATCAGGGAATTCTGCGCTGTCTATCAATGGTAGTCAAGTTGAGGCTGAGTGGATTGAGCAGTATGAGCCTGGTGTGTATATAACTCTTGTTGCCCTTCGCGATGGAACCAGAGATCTTAAAAGAGTGCGCTTCAGGTACTAGATACTTGTACACAATTTGGATTTACCGCACATTGTTGTTTAGTTCAAGTAAAGCTGTCCATACTGCTCATATCATGTTGTGTGTTTCAAATTTGTGTCCAATGGTTAGGCTCATCCTGCTTAGAGCCGGCGAAATGGACCCGTACCCGCGGATACCCGCCACCCGACCCTAAAAATGCTGGGTTCGGGTTTGATTTTTTCAACCCTAAAAACGGGTCGGGTTAGGGTCGGGTAATAGTGTGCAATTTTCGGGTCGGGTATACCCACTATTTTATGCCTAAAACCCGATTTTCGACCCTAACCCGACCCGACCCTACTTTTTGCCACCTCTAATCCTGCTCCTGTAATAATATTTGTAAATGGCAAATGTTTTTGCAGCCGAAGAAGATTTGGAGAGCACCAAGCAGAGACTTGGTGGTCAGAGAACCGTGAAAAGGTATATGAGAGGTACAATGTTCGTGGGTCAGACAAGGCGTCGGTTTCTGGGCAGACTGCTAGAAGATCGGAGGGAGCCGCCTCGCCAGTATCCCAAGTTTAGGAAATAGGCAAAGCCACGACCGCATTTTGATTCAGTATTTTGAAACAGGAGTCATTACAGAGGGAAGCAAAAGCTATTGGTATTTATTTCCTCCCCCCAAGGTTCACTGTTTCTATTTAAATATAATTTTATTGTTCCATTTAATTTTCTGTCTGCCCTTATGATTATATGATCTGCTGTGTTGCTGTAGTGTATATAAAATCATTAATTATGAGATAATTATGCAAAGTAGTTTTGTGTTCCAATTTTTGAATGATGAGTGTTGTTTGTCTCTATTCCTATTACCACAAAATTACCAAATAGAAAAGCTAAGATAGTGGCTTTAGTAAAATTGTCATCTGTGTTCGTATGAGATTCTAAAAATGGAGAAGAGTCGTCTCATTTTCACTTGCTACGACCTTTTTTGGCCTTTGGTTTTTAAAACTCATGATGTTGATAATAATATCATTGTTGTTATAAATAATATAACAAACTAGCTCAATAATGGAAATGGAACAACAATATTGTATGGAATTGTGATTTTCTTCTTCTCAATTGTGTGTATATTGTTCATTTTAAATGAAGGGAT
>JAYMTK010005382.1:0-10270 GCA_036897405.1 Pelargonium myrrhifolium
GCAAGTTAACTGATGATTTAGTAACGGAACCAATTAAAAATCTAACAGGGTAGTAACATGTCTAATTCGAATCTAAGGGGGTAGTAATATGAAATATTCCCTATTTTTTTAATTTGTTGCACGTGTTAATAAATTTTTATTTTCTCTGTTGTGTAACTCGACAAATAAAAATATACATATGTATTTTTATTTTACACACTTAAGTTTATTTGCAATTCACTACCCTCAATTATAAAATTAACTATTACCTATGTTAAACTTTTCAAATGTTTGCAATTCACTTTTCCGTCCAAATTTATCAGTTAACTTTGACGGAATCACACTTTCTCTCATCATGTGTCATGCACATGTCTTCAATTTTTGTAATAATGACGATTTTACCCTTGTTCTTTAATCTTCATCAATGAAGAACAATGTTGAATGTTTAAAGTTTCCGGCGAGATCATGAACCAATTCTCGCCAAATCTGTAAAATCTCGCTGAAAAATTAAAAAATTCAAATTTGTCAAAACTATTTAACTAAAATAAGTGCAAATCATATAAAACAAGTTGCTTTACAAAAAGGTGCATATTTTGACAACAATAGAAGACATTATTTTTATTTTGAATGAAATTTAAAACAGTTAGTGGTGATATTTAAATCACTTGCGGGATGGTGTTGCATTCTGGTTGCCCCAGTTGTGATTGGATTGATATGATTTGATTTCCACAGCTGAAGAAGTCGAGCCTCCTCTTATCTACAAACATAAACCAAAATCATGGCTCTTAAGCACCATCACTTGTGTTTCTTCATCCTCTAAATCTCACTTCCTTGTCTACGTCCACTCCAAAACCCCTAAACCTCTCTCTCTCTCTCTCTACGCCATCTTCCTCCATTTTCTCGAAGAATAAGAAGAACAACGATTGCAGCAAGAACCACATCAAAAGGAACAGGAACATGCACAAAAAGAAGATATTGAGGACCCAACGACAGTGGAATGTAGAGTTGGTGGTGATGATGATAAGGTTCACGCTTGATGTCATTTTCATCTTTTCGTCTTTTAACTGACGGCAATTAGACGGAAAAATGAATTGCAAAAATTTAGAGTATTTAATAGTTAATTTTATAGTTGAGGATAGCGAATTACAAATGGGTTTAAGCACATGATAGTAAAGTGTAATTAACCGAAATCTTGAAAAATTTCTTATTAGTATGATATTCTCATGTCTTCATACCTAGAAGTAAAAAAAATTGAAGGTTTGTCTTCCACTTTGTTCATAATGTGTGATGTGCATCACTATTCCTTTATTGTGCTCAAGCAGGCCAGGGTTCTTGAGAATGATAGATACAAATTCGATTATTAGTCAATCAAGAGTTCTTTGTGATTTTTGTGGGGGGCCTTCAGCCTACCCTATGTCCCTCACATTCCAATGATGTCTCATATGCTAAAACATGTCACGTGGTTTTGTGATTATGAAAACTTTATCTTGAATGATCACCTTCATATCGAGATGGAATATGATCTACGATATCTTGCTCGAGATCCCATTCCATATTATGTGGGAATCACAGGAAGGAGGTTTTTGGGTATTGTTCCCATAGTTGAGCATGGGAAGAGAAATATCGACTTTTTTTGGTTCTCCGAGGAGTGCCTCCATCATGTGCCTTTGTCTTCCGATCGAGAATGCTAATAAATGGAGAGGTAACTTTTCATTATGAAATGTATAGTGTGAAATCAAATGATTTGTGTGTGTGTGTGTTACTTGTACATGTTATTAAAATTTGTCTTATAATGTAAGTTAATTTTGGTGACAACATTGCAAGTGATTTCAATTAAATTTGTATGTTGTTTTGCTACTTGAATACAGCTGCATTTGGAGGTCCCAACCCAAATGGTATTTAAATACTAACTACTAAATATTTGATTATATTCAATATTACTATGTACTATCTATATTCCAAAGTTTCCATTAGTAGCCACTACCTTTTGCTCTTAAGGAATGATGTTTGATGAGAAAAAATTGCATAAAATCATAACCAAGTTGAACAAACATTGAACACTTTTTCTACCAAATCTCGCTCAGTTCATATATTTGATGTCTAAATTCCAACAAAGGAGCCAATATATATCTGAGCCATGTCATGTCATGCCATGCATGTATTTTTCCAAGACTGATTTGAAAGTGATGTCAAAGGCTCACAGATAATGCCTTCAACACTTCAATCAAATTTAGCATTCTAACAACCACCTATCAACAACTGTATCATCATCCCAGAAGAAGAAGAAAAAGAAGAAAGAAGAAACAAAACCAAAAAGCTTTTACAAACTTTTTTTTTTTTTACCTGCATTTTATTCAGCACAAAAAAATTCCTACCAATCACCCCAGCCATCAATAACCATCTTGATATTTGAGACCTACCAGACTCCACCAAGCCACAGGTGAAAAGTGGGGAGAGGAGAAAAATTTCCTTGTAATTTACCAAGTAACAAAAGTTGAGGGCGGCGAAAATGAAGGAATGAGAGACTGACTTCAATCGGATTGATCTGGAGGAGGGTCCGAACTCGGCCTGGAGTGCGGAGGAGAATTATCCTGCTCTGGTGGATCTTCTGAACTCTTTTTGTCCGAACTATGATCCCTGATCACAACATCGGGTTTCTGGATCCAATCAGTTGCTTTTGATGGTTTAGACGGTGAAGTTTCTGAAGAGTGGACAAATGACGAGTTTCTCTGGTAAGTCATTAGAGAAGTATCAATCATTGACAGAGCAGGCATGCCTAAGCTGTAGTTATACGGATAACTAGCAAATGGATGATCAAATTTGCATGTTGGACCATACTTGCAGAGTCCATACGTACTGTAGTTCGAACATACAGCTTGCCCCTGCATACACAAGAACACGGAACAATCATCAATCCACTATAAAATAAATAGCAAAATCATTGCAACAGCAGTCACGGAACTGACTTATTTTGAATTTTCATCAAATAGGATATCTAAATTGAAGGCGAAACAGTGCAAATATAATCAATATAAATTCCTTCTCCAAACATACCACTATATTGCCAATTAACTCCAAGGCCAGCACAATGCAAACCAAGTTGCATTCATAACTCATTAAATATAATAACTAATAATAATAATCAACTTACAGGTCTCAATGGAAGTCCCAGTGGGCCTAAAGCATTAGTTGATAGTTGTGCAATCCTTTCCTTTGGGTGATGGTACTTACAATCAGATCCATATTTGCAGGTTCCATTGTTCATGAAATAACGACATTCTGGTTGATCAGGTCTTTCAGGGAGATTTGAATCAGATGCCAATAACAAGTGCATCTGCGCAGTAGAGTTGAAATCGCCTTGGTTTCTAGAGCTGTAAGCAACATTGGATCCAAGAATTCCAGTAGAAGAAAGAGGGCTCATGTTTCCCTGATTGAAAAACGAAAGCATGATGTTAATCATTACCCAGCTAAATGCAATAAGAAATAAACCATATATAGGTATATAACATTACCAAAGTAGCAAGATGATGTTACGAATCAAAATTCTAGTGCAAAATTCGGAAGGTAATTACAATATTCTATCCGCATAATGCTATTAGCAATCATGTCTTTTCTAGGTCTCCATTCACATTTTCCCCCGTCCTCATCTTCTCAACAACTC
Source organism: Pelargonium myrrhifolium (assembly GCA_036897405.1). NCBI lineage: Eukaryota > Viridiplantae > Streptophyta > Magnoliopsida > Geraniales > Geraniaceae > Pelargonium > Pelargonium myrrhifolium. Next base: position 3,641 of record JAYMTK010005382.1, read on the forward strand.
CTAAAACCAAATGGCTTGTCAATACAAGGCATCTTGTTAGATATGAACCATCTTGAACTGGTATTTATCATCTTTCCGTAATAAATTTAGTCATTGTTGTTCCTAGTAGAAATGGTATGTTGGTTAACTAAATATTTCAATCCTAGAAACAGAATATGTGTAATGTGTCTCATGATGAAAGGCAATAATAGACTTGCTATATCAAAACCTACCTTTACCCAATACTTTCCATTGATAGTAAATAATAATCCCTGTCCAAAAAGAGTGTCCGGATTCCCTTTACCGCTAGTTAGTTAAGTATGAATTACTAACTATATCTCTTAGATAAATAGTTAAAACCCATTGAGTTTGTCACAACAAGAGCACATAGGAGTATAAGGGGAAACATTAAACCATGGCTAACCCTAAATTTTTACAAAAATAGAAAAGTGGACACTCATTTCGAGACGATAATATATTTGGCAACTTAACAGTAAAATAATTGTTCTCTCTTTATATGCAGAACACTTGTATCCTAAACAAATTATTGAGAAATTGACTTCTAACATGGATTCTTATATCGTCCATGTGATTTACCCGGTCACATACGCCATGCTACTAGATAGCCAGAACTCCAAAACCACATTGTGTCCTGGAATTAAAGATCCATTATTCTGCAATATTAAGCTATTTGTTCACTTTAGTACTACAATACACATATTTCTACACTGTAAAGCCAATACTGCTGTACTGAACATGCAAGTAAAAGTACTTCATATTAAGGAATGAATGCTTAGCATCCATACGCTAAAGGTTGACAATCTAGCTTATTGGATAATTTTCTCACAATAGTACCTTAAACCTCAAAGATAATGGAAAGGGATTAAAAAGAAAGAAGAAAAAAAGTCATTTAGAACAAAAAAAATTTATCAACAGTAAGGAAATCACATTTTGAGGCAAAGGCTGGCAAACACAAAGCAATGTATAGCAAAGATTGAAATAATGCATCACAATAATCAAAAGATGCTGTAGTGAATGATGACAATAAACTTACCAGAATTCAAATTTACTTTTCATCACCTTAATAGATCAGTATGTTAATTTTCTTCAGCATAAATAAATCATATACTCACCATATAAGTATTCCAGCCCTGTGCGGGCATGAGGCCCTGGGTGGGAGATAAGACAACTGGCATATAGCTTGGTGGGAGTGGTACACGTGGGCTAGGAACATATGGAGCTCTTGGTCCTGACCATGTCGGAATCCCACCAACATATGGTAGACCAGACGAAGGAACAATTGATGAACCAGATCCATATGCAGCAGAGGGGCTTCCAATTGGTGCTGGCTGTGGATGGTGAAACTTGCACGCAACACCAAATTTACATGACCCTGTTCTCATGTAATACGGGCATGACTTTTCATCCTAAAAGGTATAATAGAGAGACTGTAAGAAGCTTGATGAATAAATAAATATGTAAGAAGAAAAAAAGAGTAAAGCAAACACCTGTCGCATGGGTAAACCTAAAAGATTGAAAGATACGGGTCCAGCACCATGCCTATCCTTTGGGTGATGATATTTACATGTAGATCCATATTTGCATGTACCTGTCTTTAAGAAAAACTGCAAAGCATGTGCAGAAATGGAATGTTTGTCATTATGAGTAATAGCAGCATCTGTTATGTTACTAAAATAGTAGCCTCTATCTCAAAGTCCAAGACTAATTATTAATAATCAAGAATAGAGGGAGGAAGGGGCAAGAGTTAAACATAATCAAGAATAGAGGGAGGAAGGGGCAAGAGTCAAACATATAACTTTTCCCATACAAACGACATTGAACAATCTCATATTATAAGACATAGAAGTGCAAATGAAGAAAACATGTACACACCATATACTTTTCAATTAACATAACCAAATAACAAGGGAAGAAGGGAAGAAAGGGAATGGTATAGGAAATGTAAGCTAACCTTGAACTAACAATAATAAATATTAATCATAAATAATGTTTCTTGTAGAAAAGAAAAATGAAAAATGTTTAATGATCATCGGTCAACTAGCACAACCAATTCCAGATTATATATCTCACCGCATACAAATAGTTTGAGGCAGACCACATTCCAATCTTACAAACAAATAGACAAAAAGAACACAAAAATACCCTAGTTTTTTTATCGGCCAAAAATACCCTAGTATAAGGGGATAATTGTCTGAATTTAGTTAACTCTACCACAGAAATAGAAAGAGGTCCTATATCAATTGAGATTTGAACTGCTGTCTAATTTATGACTGATTCAAAATCTAGTAATCTACATTTGAAATTATCCTAAAGCATAGTCATGTAACGTGTATAGCAATGGCTCAAAGGATAGACTGGTTTTGATGTCCCAGATAGATTTTTTTCCTTAAAAAACCAGTTACTTAATTTGGCTTGTATTTGCAGTTCTCAAGAATCATCCCACTTCATTGTCTACAAAGCCTACCTCTTCAACCTCAATTGCTACACTCTGTCACACAAATCAGCTATAACACAAACACAAATAACATGAACGCATAAATAGCCACAAAGAAACAAAAAGTAACATAAATATGCAGGAAATAGAGTACCCCGCAGTCTGGTTGACCGGCTCTCTCAGGCAGTTCTCCGCCATACTGAGCACCCTATAAAAGTAACAATGCAAAACTGAGTTTTTAGTCACTACAGTATCACTCCACTAGATACACTGATCAGGTAAAGATCAAAAGAAACAGCACCAGTAATGTTACAGAAACACAGCCACTTTGGCATAAAAAAATTACCTGGACAGCATGAGCCGGATGATTGAACCGACAATTGTTTCCATATCCACACAGCCCAGTCCTCAGATAATATATGCAATCTGGTTCGCCTGGACGATCCGGGAACGGTGCGGATTGTGGCGCAGCACCGCCTTCCTGATTATCATGAATTTTCAACCGCAACAAAGCTTCTACACACCAAAACAGACCGCACAAATTCAGTAAACGCAAAACCTTTCAGAGCCCCAAACATACATTGCACCCACAATCCCACATCAAAACAAACAAAAAACCCATACCCACCAACCACATTAGAGAGTAAATTCACACTAAACGCACACAAATTACACTACCAAACTCCATCAATACCTGGATATGCATTGCACTATCAATCAAAGAGGATGAGAAATTGCAACGAAACATCAGGGATGGCTCAAAACCCCTCAAATCATAAAATAAATATCAAAAAAATAAACTACCAAAAACAGGAAACAAAACCGACCCAGCACCACATAATGATCACAATGATCAGATCTCAAGAAACAACCTTAAATTATTTTACCTTCAATGGTGTTTTTATCAGCAGAATTATTGGAAACCGCATTGCTCTGAGTCTGAGTCTGCCGATTGTCGGCCATAGGTAACCGAAATTACGTCCTTTTCCTCTGCTATCGATCAGCACTGAAATAACGATCTCTAATTTGTCGAATAACACATCAGAACATGAATCTCTAAGAAAAAAATCGCCCCAAAAAATGAAAATTTGGATAGAAGAAGACGCGAAAAAGGGCGTGGAATCAAAAGAGTGAGCTTTTGAAAGTGTGAAATCTGAACCTTATTCCCATTCCAATTCCATAAATTCTCTTCTTTTTTTTATCAGTTCCTTTTTGTTTTCCGATTTCTGTTTCGATTATCAGACTGCAAGTGGCAAGAAATTCGGATCTATTTTATTATCGGAATTTTTTTTTATTTATAAAAAGGTAATAAAACCAAGTTTCTTTAGCTCGTGTAGGAATAACAATAAAAATATTACTTGTACTATTTAATAAATATAATAAGGTCGGTCACGAAAAGACTATGTTGCCCTTCATAAAGTACAAACTGACCAGCTTTGGCTGTTAAGCTTGATTGTGTCTTAAATGACTTGCATATAAGTTTTTAAAAGTTACGGGTCATTGGATTTCGATCACGTTCGCTTCTACTTATTTTATGGTCACAAACTTTTATTTACTTTTCTTTTTTGCAAAATTGTATTACATCTAAATCTAAATAATTATTTATGTCACATAAAGTTAAATTCTCTGGAAAGATCATTTGAATGAGACTAAATATGTGTAGAAAAATATAAACTTTGTTTGGTAAATTTATACTTAAACATTTATCGAAAAGAAATTACTTAAAGTTAAATTGTTTGAAATAAAAATAAAAATAATAACTTATTAAAAACTCAAAAGTATACCACAAATAATATTACAAGTTAGTAATGATATATGAAATTCATTCAAAAATAATAATAATAATAATGTTACATGAAATTATATATAGGGCAAAAATATTAAATGATTAGTGGACCGGTCAATTCAAAGAGATGTTAACCAATGCATAATGAGAGTTAACCTAAATTGGGATCATTTTCAACTTGTTATTACATTAGGTCGACCAACAAATGTAAAGAAATTTGCAAATCGATTCTCAAAAAAATATAAAATAAAAAGAAATTTGCAGATCGACTCATATCATATATAAGTAATTAAATCAATAGTTGGTCGACCTAATATTCTTTTGGGTTTACCGACTGTAGGTTAATCGTGAAATTAGAACGATCTATCACATAAAGTAAAATTATGTTTATTCTAAAACAGAAGTCGACTAATATCACATTTAGGTCTACCGATTGTTGGTCGATTATGAAACTATAATCAAACATATTTAAATCTTAACATTCGAACTAAAAATAAATAAACAAAAACAAAAACAAAAAGTGACACATAAGAGTACGTAATATCTTATATGGATATTGGTTCTTCACAATATGGTATAAATCTCTATTGTTAATTCTTGTTACTACCTCCATTATATTCTCTGCAAACTCATTACATATTCTTACTTTGATTATAGTTTGAACTTACAGTGAATGAGCAGATTATGCCTTCAATATGAATCGAAGATGATTTTTGAAAAAGAAGGCTAGGAATCAGTTCGAAAATTAACATGACTAAATCGAGATTATTTGAAAGGAGTCAGATAAAGACTTCATATATCTAACAACCAAACAATAGTTTACTTAATGTCTATAAACATTGGGTCCTGCAGGAGTCTATCAGACCCCAAACAAGTTCTAAATAAAAGATCGGAACATGATAAGACCGGTTATAGCATCATGGAACTCAAATTAATATTACTCTATATGTCTCAAAATAATTACGCACTTTCTAATTTTAACTATCACATCCTTATCCTTCTCAAAAAAAAAATAGTGTACAATAATTTTGAGGAGGAGATTATATGTTTTAATTTGTTTGGTTAATTTGCTACATGAGAGAGGACCTCAATTTTTTCAATACTATCAAATTGAGTCCCAAATTATTATTTTATCAAACATTTTTTTAAAAAAAATTATTTATACATGCTACTATATTATTGAATAATAAGTAAAAGGGGTAATTACATATGACCATCTTGTACTTTATATGTTTTGCACATGTATATCCTAAACGTTTTTTTAAAAAAAAAAAACTTTTGACTACCTTGTACTATGCTATTTTTTGACGGATGGATCTCTCTGTCACAAAATATTACATTTTTTAACAGAAAATTCTATTTTTGATCATGTGACATGCACATGACCTAAAATCAAAACCAAAATCAACCAAAAATCAACAAACTCGAGCGCGAGTTTGTTGATTTTTTGTTGATTTTGGGTTTGATTTTGGTTGATTTTAGGTCATGTGCATGACACATGATCAAAAATGAAATATTCCGTTAAAAAATGGAATATTTTGTGACAGTGAGGCCCCTCCATCAAAAAAGGAATAAGTCCCTTTGGGGGTCCTTGAACTATCCAATTTGTTCCATTCGGATCCTTGAACTTCACTTCATTCTGGCATAGTACAAGTTCGCCAATTATTGTTCCCACGAGGTCCATTCTGTTAAGTCACTGACGGAATCCATCAAAACTAACTAATTCTGTTAGTTATAAATTAAAAAAATAATAATTTAATACAATTTTACTATTTTACCCTTGAATTTTCAGTTTCTTTAACTCAATCACCTTCTTCCTCTCAAACCCTCCGCCGAAACCCTTCTCCGGCGAACCCCCTTCTCTTCCCCTCTTGGCCGCCCTCCTCCTTCTCTTTCTTCTAACTGCAACCAAAAAACAAACATTTGTGTCGATTGTAAAACCAAAAAGCATTTTTGAAACAAGAACAACAACTAAAGGGGATTCCAATATGTTGAAATTAAAATATATATTAAAAAACGCGAGCTCGTAGCGCTCAACGAGCAAGTGGAGGAATTGTGGCTTCGCCTTCGATCACCGGCTGGACCACGAAATCAGAGAGTTGGGGCGGCGGGTCCGCTTTGGAGTGAACCAGGTTCTCGTCGAGGAAGATCGTTTTCTTGTGAGGGCAGAGAGGTTGAGAGATGTGGATTTCACCGGCGGCATCAAAGAAGAGAGAAGAGGGTGCGACATACAAAGAAGGCTTGGGGCCTTTTTTTTAAGATTTTGTAGTTGATCTCCGGCAGGAGTTGGGGGTGGTGATTTTGGTCAATTTGGAGAAAATCTTGGCCAGGCGGCGGCAACAGGAGGAAAGGATTTTGTTGATGGAAGTAAGGATGATGGTCGGAGAAGGGCTTCACTTGCGGTGGCAGC
>JAYMTK010005383.1:0-10269 GCA_036897405.1 Pelargonium myrrhifolium
TGTGGAAGAGATGAGATAGATAAATGGGTTCCCCCAAAAGACCCACAAAAAGGGTTAAGGAGACTGGATTATAACCATTTTTTTTTCAAAAATTCACATCAATTATAACATAGACTAAACCTAGAAAAACATGTTGTCTGTAGACAAGACTATTGAACTATTTTTTTCTTTAACCTTTTCTATATTTTTTGGGGTCTAAATCATGGGATTACAGAGCGGGCCCGCACTTTAGCTGTTGACAACTTTAAGCTGTTTGACCATACTCAGATCCATTCGAAACTTGTTCACAAGTTAAATATTTCATATCTTCCAAAGGTGTATTTAGTGGGGATCGAAGTTTACCATTTTCTATACTTGCACATACAGTAATTAGATATAACCAATTGTTGAAGCTTCGAAGATTTCAGCCATATAATAAAAGAAGAGTGAATGGGCCTGTTATTGCATGAAAGTAGGTTTTTTCTTGTTATGGGCTGTAAATAGCTTACTATGATGGCCCATTATTATCATTATCTACAGAATCACATGTCGTTTTGTGCGCACGTGGCAGTGTGGCATGCCGTTTTAAACATTTTCCTTATTCTTTAACACTCTCTCTCACTTTCTCAGTTTCTCGACTCAAGCCCTAATCGTCTCTCTTCTTCTTCTTCTTCCCCAAAAAACCCCCAAACACAGCAGAGTAGCCGCCGTCTCTCTTTCTCTCTCTAAACCCTCAGCTCGGGTACTTGATTTTCTCTCACTATATTTTCTGTAAATCGATCTCTTTCTCTCGTACTTTCTTGTTATTCGATATTTATTTTCTCACCATTCTTTTCCAATCGAATAGCTATGGAAACCTTGAGTTCTCTAGTCTGTATCGATTTTTTTATTTTTTCGGGATTGAATTTTTCTAATACATCGGATTAGGTTGGTGCAATTGCAAGGCTTGGTGTTTTTAGGTTGAATTTGGTACTTTTTTTTGTCTCCTGTAAAGATTATTTTGGCAAATGGTTAGTATGCTGAATAGAAAGGCTTCAATACTCTTATCAATCTAAGCATGCATGAACTAGCTTTTAAATTATATGATTTTTTTTTATAATTTTAATTGGAAAATGGAATTTAGTTAGCTGATGATTTGGTTGTTTTGAGCTAGCACAGGTTTAATGGCATGTTTTTTTTCTTCTTCTTTTTAGAAGGCCATGAAGTTTTCTTGTCCTTGTGTTTTCAAATAATCTAGTCATTAGGATTGAAGGTTGTACTTTTATTGGACACCTTGTCATTAAAAGTAGACGATTGAGTTGAAAAAATCTGGCAATATACTGAAGGGCAACGAGATCTCTTAAAGATGATTTTTTAGATTTGAATTACAGAAATTTGAGAAAAATGTAGTATTAAGGGTTTGATAAGTGTTGTGCATCAGGCTGTCAAAAAAAAAAAAAAGATTATCATTTGGAACAATGTTTGGCCGTTTAGGGTTACGACTTATTAGGGATTAACTGTATGAGTGTACATGGCACTTTTAAGTTGAGTTAAATTCGACGGTTCTTATGCATACACTGTACCATGGTTACAACAAATACATAAGATCCTGTTTCCATTATGGTCTGTTATGGTTGTATATCCATCATGATTCACGATTATTTTTAATTTTATTTAACACAATCATTGTTTTCGTAAGAAATTATGTAAGTTTGCTTGATAATTTGATAGTTACTGCGCAATGCCTTCTTTATTTATCATTTTTAGTTTAGGAAACAGAATTTGGAGCAGATGAATTCCTGAGGATGTCAGGAGTTCAGTAGCATTGTAAATATTGGAGGTTCTGTTTTGTACATGGATGTGAAATTGTGCTTCTTGAATGAATTTGGTATAAATTGAAGCTTTTGGTCATTAAATTTAGGTTCCTCTATTGTTGTAGATATTTCCTGATATGCATGTGAATATATACTCTTCAATTCATGTCAAAAGAGTAGGTGGTTATCAGATATCCTAGCCAAGTGTACTTTTCATTACTGTCATGTCTTGAGCTAAGCCTAATCTACAGAGAGTTTCACCAACATAAAAAAGAAAAGTGTTTTAACATATGTGAAATAAAAATAATACCAATGATGTGTTTCTTCATGCACTCTGCTGAAATTAGTCATGCAATTCAAATTGTTTGATGGTGAGCTATAGAGGTTAATAGTATGAACACTACTCCATTAGAACTTTCAACCTTGTTTGACCCATCATTCTTGGTGAATAACTAAGCAGGTATATAGGTAAAAACTCAATTGAATATCTAGAATTCAGATAGTATCTGCATATAGTAATGGTTTTGTGAAATTTAGTGAACTCTTTGGTGTCTTTACATGTATTAATATATACCTGCTCTTATACATTTGATAAAATTTTGTTAATGGGAAAACATGCTCAATTAATTATCATTTGTTTCTATTTAACAGATTTTGTGTTTGCGGCATACTTTTACTTGGCATACTACTGAAAGGACCGGACTTGAAGAGAGCTGGGTGCAGAAAGTATTAGCTGATTCTACCACAAACAGTCTGTGCATGTTCTATGGTTCTAGTTTAGAATGTCTAACAATTTTATACAACACCAGTTTTCAATGACAAACAACCAAATGGGTCAGCTGGAGCCCATTTCAAACAAATTGGACTCAACAATTCAAATGGGGGGAATGGGATCAGTATCTAGTGACCTTGTATCCCAACAAATGCCAACATCTAACATGCAGATGGCCTCGTTTGATCCTGGGTCACAGAGGTTATCTCTATCGAATGAACAGATTGCACACATGGGGTCACATCAATTTGTAATGCCTAACATGCAACTTGGAGGGATGGAATCCATGTTGCACAATGCAGGATTGCAGCAATTATCAGCACAAAATAAGCGCAAGGCACCAATGGAATCTATGACTAATATTCGTGTTCAACAAGAATTGTCAATGCCTAATAAGCGGATGGTGCAGATGGCGCAGATGGAGCACAGGCCATGGTTGCAGCAAATGCCTGCACCCAATAAGAAGGTTGTTCAGATGCAATCAATGCCAAAAAGTCCTGGATCGCTGCGCTCACCTTCATTTAATAAGAAGGTGGTTCAGTTGGAATCCGTTCCAAGCAAATCTGGTCCACAACAATCATCATCTCTAAAGAACCAAACTTCACAGATGCAATCTGCTAAAGCTCGATCTGAGTCCTTTGACTCTGTGAGGTCCAAGATGAGGGAATCTTTATCTGCTGCACTGGCCTTGGCTTCTCAGCCTCAGGAAAAACCAATCAATGTAGAAAAGAATTCTCAAAGTGAGAGTAGAAACTCACCAAAGGAGAAAGTGGACAATTCTCAACTTGCTGAACCTGTTTCTGTAGCTGTTCACACTGTTGACCATGCATCTGGAGGGTCCAAGGACGCCGTGCCTTCTAGTGAAGCTTTATCTGTACAGCAGAATATTGATTACCATGGTGCACCTCAGGATTGCAATCCTTCACAGGTTTCCAGTGGTTTGCAAGATTTTCGACCGAGTGTTATTTCGGTTGATGAAGACATTTCGTTTAGTGATGCCTTTTTTGTTAAAGATGAACTTCTGCAAGGAAATGGGCTCACCTGGGTGTTGGAGTCTGAAAAGATTGGTGCAGAAAAAGAAAACAGCACAACTCCTGAAAAAGAGAAGGTAGATCCAGTTGAGTTGGGTGGAGTCAAAGAAGAACAATCTCTTCAATCTCCACAAGATTTAGCTTTTAAAATTGAAGCAGAACTTTTCAAGTTATTTGGAGGCGTGAATAAAAAGTATAAAGAGAAGGGCCGATCTCTATTGTTCAATTTAAAAGATCGTAATAACCCTGAACTAAGAGAAAGAGTTATGTCTGGTGATATTACCCCGGAAAGACTTTGTTCCATGACTGCAGAGGAACTCGCTTCAAAGGAACTTTCTGAATGGAGAATTGCGAAAGCAGAAGAGCTTGCCCAAATGGTGGTTCTGCAGGATTCCGATGTTGATGTTAGACGTCTTGTGAAGAAAACTCATAAGGGTGAGTTTCAAGTTGAAGTTGATCATGATGATGATATTTCTGTAGAGGTTTCTATTGGGACAAGTTTACTCACTCGTTCTCAGTCCCAAATTAAGGAAATGGAAGCCCAGTCACCGGCTAAATCTAAGGAAACAGAAGATCGTGTGAACACTGCAAGTGAAATGAGTAATTTACAGGATGATGCCAATCAAGGCACCATTACCATTCCATCAATTGAGGGTAGTGATTTAATGCAAGGGCTTATGGCAGATGATGAAGTGAAGGACTCGGATCTTCCTCCAATTGTCTCCCTTGACGAGTTTATGGAGTCCCTTGATTCAGAGCCACCATTTGAGAACTTAAAGGTTGAAACTGGAAAATCAGCGCTTACTGCAGACAAGGACAACTCGGATGTATCAAAGTCTTCTGTTCCAAGTCCAAAAGGTCTCATTGGTACTGGCGCAGATGAGCCTAAGAAAGTTGATGAAAAATTTGAGGCAGATCAGAAAACTAGTGACAGAAATGTAAAATCAGACATCACTCCCGTTGTTATGCCCAAAGGTGAAGATGTTTGGGAAGGACTTGTTCAACTGAATATTACATCCAAGGCATCCGTTGTTGGATACTTCAAAAGGTACATATTTATTGATTTAATACTTTAATGTTATCGTCACTGCAAAAATTTGGATTCTTAACCATGTATAACTGAAACATTGGATTTATATTTAATTAATGTACAAAAGGAAAATCTTGGAAGGATGCATACATAGCTCTGGCTAATAACATGCTGTCAGATTGGGAGTTAGTATACACGTGATAGGATGCTGATGGTTGTGTATGCTGTATGTCTATTTTTCAAGTTAGTTGGAAGATAATCTAGAGTTATGTATAAATTTAGAGTCACACGGACAATAAAAGTATAGATGCATAAAGGTAAACCAAATTGACTATGGATATGGATTTTTGATTTGAATATTCTAGAACTTTTCCATTTAAAAATTACTGACATATTTGGAAGGAGAAATTTTCCTCTTCAAGCTAAACAAAGATATGAAATATTTTGATATTTTCAATGAAACGCAAAGAAAAGGCAAATATCATATTTGTTGATTGCAATAAATCTTTGAAGGCCGGGGATTTAGTACAATGTACCAACCAAAGATGATTTCCTTGATGTGCTGATATTTGGTTCTCATAGTAATTGATACATATGTAATTTTGTGCTTCTCATCTTTGGAAAAAAAAAAAAAAAAAGAAGAGAAATGGAGAGGTGATTATTCTCTTGGATTATTCATTTTGACTGAACAGTATTTTTCGTGTTCTCTTCAAACTATCATTTATGTGATCTTGTGTTGTGTTTCTATGCCATTTGATGATGATTGATGAATTTATGTTCAATAGGATAATGTGCTCATCACTTTGTAGATGTGGCTGGGAATCGGTCTTTTTCCATTTGTAGTTTTTGATATGTATGTAATTTTAGTCTTCAGTAGCTGAATCTTGTTAATATATAAGTTGTTTGTCTGTCTTGTTGCGGCTCATTTGGTCTGGTTTTCTTGTTGCAGTGGCGAAAAAGTATCTGCAAAAGATTGGCTGAGCTTTCTCGAGATAAAAGGGAGAGTCAGACTCGATGCCTTTGAAAAGTTCCTTCAAGATCTGCGGATGTCCCGTAGTCGAGCTATTATGGTAAATGACATTTGTTTTAGGCAAATGAGAACCTGTATCGGCGTTTGGTGTGGGACAGAAAGTAATAATGAAAAACTACTGTACATATATATATTTTTTCTGTGCTCTCTATCACATAATCTTCTACTTAGAATAAACTACCTAAAAAACTGGGATTTGATGCTGCTGGATTGCATTCGGGTTCTGAAACTTTTGTACAGCAAGAATCAGTTTGTGGTTACAGAGAAGACAACGCTATTGCAGATTTTTATGCCAATGCAAATTAATTGTGGCAGTTCACTCTTGTAATATGGTTGGATGAAAATGTTAAACGCCAGCTAGTTTGTAATGTTTTGCCAATGCAAATAAATGTAGTAGCAGTACTTAAATGACATGTCCCTGAGACTGCTAATTTATACAAATATAAAGCCGAAATGAAACATAGGGAACTAAAAATAAACTAATAGAGCCTCCTAAAAAGAGATGTACTGTCCTTTTGGTGGAAATATATATGTTTCACTCTTGTTTGTGCTTTGAACACTGACATTTCTACTTTCCAAGCTCTGAATGATCTAATTATGAGATGTTCAATTTTTGCAGGTTGTGCACTTTGCTTCCAAGGAAGGGTGTGCGGAGAGTGAGCTAGCTAGCATCCGTGAGGTACCGAGTTTTTGGAGTTGAAAATTTAGCTGTACTTGTTTACGCATTACCACATGTGTGCTTTAACTTTGCTGTCGATTTGCAGTTGGCAGATTCTTACGTCTCCGACGATAGAGTGGGTTTTGCCGAGCCAGCCCCGGGTGTGGAACTTTACTTTTGCCCGCCACACGCGAAAACCCTTGAAATGTTGAACAAGCACCTTCCGAAGGACTACACGGAGCCGCTTAATGGAGTTGATAATGGTTTAATGGGTGTTGTTGTATGGAGAAAAGGTCAATTAACTTCCACACTATCACCTGGACACCATAAACACCACACTAAAAAGCAGCACCACACGTCTAGGAGACAGCAAGAAAGGAATCCCAATCCGAGCGCCAAAATGCCTCCATCTCAAACCAATCTCCCTGCCGACGACGATGATGAGGATGATGTCCCGCCCGGGTTTGGCCCAGGAGCGCCCCGTGATGAAGACGACCTTCCCGAGTTCAACTTTTCCACCCAAAATCCCTCTAGGGGGTCAGCATATAACCCGCCTGGTCACACCGCATCCCGCCCTGTTGAGCACATCCGGCAACTTATACACAAATATGGACAACCCAAAGACGGCCGGGCACCTGGGAATTCACTTGACAAAAGAGGTGCTGCTGGGGTTAGGATCCAGCAGCGTTGGAACGACGATGACGATGATGATATTCCCGAGTGGCAGCCACAACTAGCTCCTCCGCCTCCGGAGGCGGTGCATAGTCATAGTCTTCAGCACCAGTTGCTGCGACCCCACATGGTACATCATCAGCCAATGCTGCCATTGGCGACCTCAGTAGCTATGCCCATGCAATCTGTTCAGCCTCAACTGAACATGTCCCAAAACGGTGCTCCTGCGTGGCAACAGCCCGTGCCGCAGGGCGGTTGGTGGGTTCCACAGACCGGCCTTGCGCCAAATAACGGGCAGTTCTATGCCCCGCGACAAGAACCTCCGAGGCGAAGGGAATTTTGAGTTTAGCCATGTAAATTTATGCTTTTCAATCACTAGCTAGGAGCTGTACAGTTCTTGTAACCTTGAGAGATTTTTCAGTGTTTTTAGCTCAATGTTGCTTTCTTTCTTTAGCGGACAACTAGTAAAACAATGCATCGCAAAGAAAAAGACAAACATGCTATGTTTCTAAGTTTAGATGAAAGTGCAAATTTGGACACGTTTGAGCAAGTTTTTAGAGGTTTATTTGTCACAAGTGATGTGATCTCGTTGGTACGGTCGGTAAAGATTTTTGATTTTTTTTTTCTTCATTTGAATGGGTTACATTGGAAAATGCTAAATGTCCCAACTGTTTGTACAATGTGACATGGCAGTCTACGTCAAACACGTATTTTATATTTTTGTCTATTAAAATTAAGTTTAATGAATTACAACCCGACATATATGATACTACTACCCTCCCATGAATTTCTGGCGCGGAACGCCCGGTTTATAAGACGTGTTGTACACGTGGCATATTCTGATTAGACCATGTCATCTATGAAATGTTTGATGTGTCATGCTTCATTTATTGACACATCATTTTGTACAAGTTATGTTGTACAATTTTTGGGACATATAGCATTACTCCAAATTTATTTACCAAGTGAAGAAATTTTATTTATTGTTGTGTCCAATACAGACCAAAATAGTTTCCCCAAAAATTAATGGTAGTTTCATTTTTTAAGAACTTTCAAGCTATAGATGAGAGGAACCTAGAGTTTTTGCATTCGGCAGGTGACAAAGGTACGACTAGAAGACTGTTGCCGGAAGTTAAAGGGTTAAAGGTTTAGGGGTTTGGGGGAGGAGAAGTTAGGGGTTTTTGCTCGGCGGTTGGCTCACGTTGTTAGGGTGTACGACTCAAGAAAATTTAGGATTTGGGATTCGAAGGTCTGGTGGCGTTCTAGTCCTTTGCAGGCCGGTTACAGGGAGGTCGCGACTACAAGTCTAGTGAGGCAGATCGGAGAGCACGGGTGGGATAGTACGAAGAGCGATAAAAGGAAATGGGCGGAGTTTTTTTTTTTTTTTTGCAGAAAAACAAGAGTTGTGAATTGAAAAAATTGTGATGGCGGCGAATATCATGACGAGGCTTGGGTTGATGAGGCTGGAGGAAGAACAGTCTGATAAGGCGGACCTTGCTGAAAATGTTTGCTTGGAGAAATGAATTGATGTCATGTTGTCAGCCGTGGATGGGTCAGATTTCGGGCATGCTTGAAATAGCAGCCATGGTTGCGGCTTTTAGAGAAGTTTAAGTTTGTTTTATTGGTTTTATTTTCTCGTTGGTTTATTGTTAGGTTCATTTCAAAGTTTAGGTGTAGTATCAGCTTCACTGTCCTCGTGATTAGGGATGTGGTTTGTGGGTCTTATAAGAAAATTGCTACTTCGCGGTTTAGGTTTACGATTTTATCTAAGTGGCCAGTCGTTTTGATTGTTAGTTTTAGTTTTAGTTTATGGGTCTTCTAGATGGTTTTGAGTTATGTTAAAATGAAAAGTGTGGAGTGCACTTATTTACGATGAGTGGTTGCAGACTTTTCTTTTGTAAACGAGGTTGGATCATATGATGATCGTTTGGAGAAAGTGAAGTCAAGTAGTAATTCTTTGTATCTCTTTTTGCCGTTTATGGCGTTTTAATGAAGTTTGTTGTTTGGTTTAAAAATAAAAATCTTTAACCTATATGCACGATGCAAATATTATATTAGTATTTTTTTTTTTCAGAAAGAGAGATTTTTTCTTTTGTTACCGGAAGAAAAAGATATTTTCAAGAAGCTAATATTTAACGAATACAAATTGGGGGATCGAAACTCCAATATCTCGACTTAAACATATAATTGGATAGTCATGTCTAACTCATGAGTTGTCCAATTCACAGGACGGTAAAACAAAACAAAAATTGGATTTATCAAAACACTAAACGGTCATCTTCCAATAATCTCAACTGGCTTAAATTCGACCGTCATTTTTAATAACATTAACAACTGATTGAACATCCAGTTCTAACAAATTACGACTTCATCCTCATATTGATTAGTACTTTGACTATAAAATAATCACCGGAAAAATAAAAATAAGAGAACTGTGACGGAACAAAATAAAATTTAGGGACTATTTTAAAATAAATTGGATAGTTCAGAGAGTAAATCGGATCAATTTCCCTTTACATATTACCATGAAAGCTTCTCATTCATAGGCGTGTCCGTGCGAGTTGCTTAATGAGACCGGCCAAATAAACATATATATGTACATGGATGATGATGTGTACATTTTGCCATTCTGGCAAGGTTTTTGTCATTTAGCTCTCATATAAAAGTTTTAGTTAGTGGAACACTTGAAACACATGGCATCAATAAGTTCATGATTTCTTGTAGTAAACGAAAAAGGAGTTCAAATCAATATTGTGACAAACTCTGACGAGAAGTCAAAGCTGATACATCATACATGAGATAAAGATATTGAACTAAACTTGTTTTCTCAACATAACCCAGACTAATAAGACACAGACCATATTAATATTTAGGATAAAGTACTTATTTGGTCATTCTACTATTAAAAATAGACTAAAATAGGTAATGTACTTCAAAATAATACAAAATGGTTTCTATTGTCCAATTCTGTCAAAAACTGACGTTAAGCGCCTACGTGGCATTTTTTCCATTTCTTAAACTTTTTAATTCAATAAATACCCACATCAGTGATCAACCTCCACCTCACCTTCTTCCTTTCTCTCCCACAACCACAACACCTAAATCCTAAACTTCATGAATCACGCACCCAAACTTCATGAATCAAACACTACCCAAATAGAAATCATTGAAATTCTCAAGCTCTTCGTTCAAAATCCCAACAAACCATTCCTGGAGTTCCATCAAGGGTCCGGTGTTGGTCCCTAGGAGAGCGTCAAGGCCGACGGGTGGAGGCTGCGCGAGGATGAGGTCGTCGAGGACGATG
>JAYMTK010005384.1:0-10268 GCA_036897405.1 Pelargonium myrrhifolium
CTTCCCCCTGTTGTTGCCATACCAGCACAAACTCAGCACCCCCACCAATAAATACAACTAGCCCACGCACCCCAACACACGGATCTCACCCCGTGACCCACGCACCGCCCAAGACACCCACTCACCTCGCAGCCTTATCTCTTCCCCCTCCTTCACTGATTCGCTACTCGGATTATAAACTTTTAAGACTGAATATATGAAAATTGAATTATATATGAAATATATATATATATATAATTACAACTAATTTATGTTTTTCCAATATGTGAGGGAGACAAAAATGGTACATGATGTATATGCTATTGCATTGAAGAGGGAACAATACTCTTTCTCTTTAGTTTAGTGATCCAAGTTTTTATATGCATCTTTACATTCATGAACGTGAAAATATTAAATCACTTTTCTAATGGATTTCAATTCTCAAGAAAGCACTACTTGTTGCTCACAATTAGAGGTCATTATACCTATAAAAATAGAATATTATTTAAGTAGAGAAAGGGGAGTTGTAAATGGGAGACAATAAGGGTAAGAGAGATGGATATGCCACAAGTTGAAGCAACCATGACATGAGACCAAATTCTATCACATCTCATCTATAATTCTATAATTCTCTCTATGGATTCTACTTCATGTAGAGTAGAGTTGTGAATTGAATGAGACTGAGGATCAAATATGTTTCTCCTACTATATATATATTCACTTATATGGGGTCACTACACCACTTCTCACCACTGTAAAATTTGGAACCACTTGTGTGTGTATTATAAAACAAATTAAGGTGGAGATGGGAGTGAAAGAGCATGGAATTCATCACCATATTGTATAAATTAACCTTCCAATAACCAGAAATTGGTTCGAGAGAACTCAACAATACACACACAATAATATAGTAATTAATTCACAAAGTTTAGCTAGCTAGGTATCTATAGCAAGCGCCTAGCAACACCATTTAATATAACAGAGCTAACAATTCGTGCACATCGTATTTGTATAGTGCTGAAAGTTAATTGTGTTGCCAGATCCGACACGCACAATCATATTGAATGGTTGAACACAAAACGACATAATTATGGACACAATTTGAAACTGCATGAGCTCAAACACGCCTATTTTGTGTCTTGTGTCGCCTTACAACACGGAAACAAATGCATAATAATATTGCTTCTACATATTTACCCACAACAATCAACATGAATTTTAGCCTTTGCTTCATTTACTAGCAAGATAACATTACAAAAATAGACTACAATAAAATTTATTTTTATCACTTTCGTTTATTAAAATACCCATAATGCACGATTTTACACGAAAAAAAAATCATTTTTCAAAAGTTACTAGCTAGCATTGCAAGTGGAGAGCTATATTAGAGCAAGCTTGTATCTATAGTAGTACAGTTGAAGTAAAGACACAGAATAAATAAAACTATATATAGGAGGTAAAGCCAATACAAATTAATACCTCAAACTAGCAAATATTATTAGAAGAAGACAAGCAAGCAAAAAAAATATTCTTAGAAGGTGCTAAATTTGTGATAATTAATGAAGCTACACACTCACATATATATATATATACATGGGAAAGGTCAGAAGCATACCTTTGATTTGTCTCCCCAAAGTTGCAAGTTGCAGCAACAATTTTTGGATTTCTTGAATTCTCAGTGGCTTGGACAATACATGTGCCAACACACACTGTCTCTTTGTCATCAATATATGCAGATCCATCCATTGCATTCGCACGTGCATCTATATTAACACCATTACACCTAGCTTCCATTAATTCCCAGCATATATGCATACAATACCCTACACCTCGCCGGTCGCCGGAGCAAGAAAAATATCGCCGGAGAAAAACAGCTAGATATGATCATACATATATATATATATAGTCTTCCTAGGGCAACTAAGTATCATATATGCATGTCTCATGAACAATATAGTTTTTTTTTTCCTCCCCTAAACATATAGCAAAATTAGCAAGAGAATCAGTCCGTAGCGGAGCCATGATGTTGAATAAGAGTCAGCAACCAAATATGAAAATCAAGATCTCAACAACATATATGAGCTGAGCGCGGTAGAAAAGTCAAAGTCTGTACTTAATATTTAATAGAATTCTAAGAGATGACATAGAGAAATGTCTATTGCAGCTCACCTCAGCTCCGTCACTGAAAGCAGCTACATCCGGAAGAAAAAAATGAACATAGACATTCAAGATAGTAACAACTAAACAAAGTTATATGATGTTAATTGAAGAAAATTAGTAACGGTAAAGTAATATTAATATTCAAAAATAATCATAATGTCAACATTTTTCTTCGATATTCATCTTATTCCACTTGATCATATCATAATAGAGAAAAATTAAATGGGATACGTAGGGACCTAAATAATAATTTGTAGTAGTAAATTAACCTAAAGAAGAAAATTAACCAAAATAGGAAACATTGTCATTTGAAATGGAACTATAGTCTGGGGTGCTGGTTATTGGTTGGTTGGTGTACAAGGAAGAAGATGAAGATGAGGTGGGAGGTACAGAAGGAGGTGGCGGCAGCGGCGGTGGTGGTGGCGGGACAGGCGGTGGCGCCGCCACGGAGACAGCTGCTCCGGTGGAGAGCAAGGCCACATGGTGGTGGTGGTGGTGATGAAGAAGTGAAGAAGTTCCAGCAGCAGCTGGTACTATAATATTAGCCTCTCTATACTTGTATTTCAGTATCTCACCCCTCACTACATTGAGCTCAGCTTGTAGAGACTGAACCTGTTGTTGCAGAGCTGAAATTGCACCCATGCACCCATAAACTGGGTCTCTAAGCCTCACATTAGCCTCGTAAACCAAACTGTTCGCCGCGTCTGCCCTCTGCGTCTCCGGCACCTCCTGAAACCACATACATAATTCAAGTCAGGTCAAGCAGTTCAAGGCGCTTGAATTCCTCCAGAGATCTCAGGATCAAGTCTCATTATCAGGACAATCAAGATTATCGATCAAGAAACCAAGAACTTATTCAAGATTCAAGAACAAGATCCCAATAGAGCTTGGGAGTGTAATTACCATCTTAATATCATGCATATTGAGAGTAGTGTGAGTCAAGAAACCATGACCAAATCAAGATTCAAACTAGAATCTTGGAGAGTTCATGTGGACAAATCAAGAAACCATGAACCAATTCAAGATTCAAGAACAAGATCATGCATTTATAAGTAGTGTGAGTCAAGAAACCATATGACTAAATCAAGATTCAAGAACTAGAATCTTGGGATCAAGAATCCAAGAATTGACACTTCATCAAGATTCAAGAACAAGAATCAATATTTAGGGTTGAGGAGTTATTATTATATAAGTACCATTAGCATCTTGGAGACGTTGCTAGCACCGAAGACCTTGTGAACGGAGGCGAATTTCTGAGGCTCGTGAGGGGAGAAGTAAGGAGAAAAAGGACATTCTTGAGCACACCTTCGCCGGAGAAGTTTACAGGCGGCGCAAGGTGTGATGGTGTTTAGGGTTCCGGGAGGACCCAACATGTGTCTTCTTCCCATATTTTGAGACTGAGAGGATGCATCTATTTCCCTCTTTATCTTCTTCCCTATCTCCTCAAATCTCTCCCTAAATAATCAATAAAAGTTAATAAAATTTCAAAATATAAAGATGAGAAGTCATGATCAAGATCAAGATCAACAGTACTATATATTAATCACTAGCTAGATAGTATCATAAACTTTTGGACACATACATGACAATGATGATGAAGATGTGGAAGAAAAAAAAGAAGAAGAGGTTAATTAATTTTAGAACAACTTTTGTTACCTTTCTCTGGACATTCAGGCATGCTCTCAAGTAATGGAGGTAAGTGCAGAGAAAGAGAGAGAAGGGTCTGAATTAATTCTAAAGAAGAAGAAGAAGAGAAAGAAGAAAATAAAAAGAGTGCTTAAAAGGCAAGGCAAGGGAAGGTGGTCCAAATATAATAATGAAAATGTGTAGTATATGCTTGTTGTTTATATATAAAAGAAATAGACAGAAATGATATATGATGAGAAAAAGACTGAAATGAGTATCAAGAATAAGGTAACTTTGTTTGTATTGCTGGTTTTGATTATATATGTGAGTTGTGTAGTAGTGTGGACCTAAATTGTATACATTAATTGCTATGCTATGATCGATCTTTGGAGAGTGAATTGATTCAATATATATGTACGTACGAGGATTTGAAATGTTGATTTCAAGAAGTAAATGGATATATAGTTTTTGCAGAGAGAAAATGAAGGGAAGAGAGAGAGAGAGAGACTTGTGTTGTGTTGTGTTGTATAAATGAATGGAATGATGATGATGATGATGCCATTGGCATTGCCAGCTGCTATTGCAGCTCAGCTCAGTGTTGAGTACTGAATACTGAATAGTATTGAATGCTCTCTCAGCTCACGTGTGACTCCTTAAATGTGTTGACTTGTTGAACCAAACTCCAACTACATATCACATATATATGTATATGCTTATTTGGTTAGGCAAAGAATTCAACTATGTGAAATGTGAGTCTGGCTTCTAACATAATTTTACAAGAGATCAACTAGAGATATATAATCGTGTCGGTATGGATAAGAGAGATAAATCCGAGTCTCCACGTGGGTAGGTGGACATATTAGTCGGGAGGTAATACATATGAGTCGCTAAACAGAATTAGCTCTCATAAATTGATACCATGTTAAACTTTAATATTCCAACACATAAGTTTATGGTGATTGGTGGAGAACTAGCTAGAATTATAAATGATGATTAACTTCACATTCTTTTGATTGTGATTTCTTAACACTTCCTCTCATATGCAAACCGGATAAAATCTTGATGGACTCATGACTCACGTGGATAGATGGACTTGAATCGAGAGTATCACTTTACAGAACACGAATAAGTGCGAAAACTTGAACATTTACATATTTCGATAGTCTGCATTTATGTTTGTGTTCTTAACCACTACTTTTAGTAATTTATTTGCAATTACAACGTCACTCATATATATATACACACACACACAAGAGATCAACTAGAGTTGTTTGATCGTGTCAGGTTGAATAATAGAGATAAACTCAATCATGCACGTGAGTATGTGAGCTTAAGTTAAGAGACAAAACAAAGGGATCACCAGACTCAAACAAAACCAGCTCTAATACTATGTTAGATTTTAATTCAACCCAAAGGTTTAAGCTGATAGGTGCAAGACTCAACTAATATTTCAAGTGGTGAACACTCTATCACCATATTTAAACAAAACCAGCTCTAATACCAGCTCTACCAGTAAATTTAGCCACTTACCGCAAAACATTCACTCATTTATGTGTTATTATAACCCATGAGTCAATCAATATTGTTTTTCCTTTCATTTTCATGACATGTGGATGTGGGTGTGGCATCTTTTTCTGAGTTCTGAGTCTTGCGGTGAATGAATGATCATAGTGAATGACTCTGGAATTCTATAGCAAGCTATATATCATATTTAGTTTAATTAATTATCATATGTAAGTAAGTAAAGATGTACTTTGCAAGTCCGGCTATGTTAGTTTCTCGTCTATATCAGTTAAAATTGACCCATATATAATATAAATATTGATTGTATATATGGGATCGATCTAGTTCCCAAAATTTCACATTAATTATTTAATTATTTAATTACAATTAATACCATCTATTATATATCATCACCGTGTACATACCGCAACCTATACAGTCCTAACTCCTACCTCATCTCTTAATTTTGAAGATGAAAACTGTTATATAAGTGCACAAAAAAGTGCCAATGTTACAATATTTAACGATACAATTTTCAATGTTCGGGTAAATTTTATTTATTTAATTTAACATATTCTTAAATGTTTAGGAAATTACTGAAAATGTTCGTTAACAGTTGTAATATGCATGTATTTGTGTGATTATGTTTGTGCATATAAAATTTTCCTGTAAGCAATTCGTGCAACATTTAGAGACCATTCTCAAATGCTTTAAGAAAATTATAATTAAATTATGATGAACTGAAATATAATATATATGTAGAAAAAGATTGGATACCCTTCAAGATAAGTTTATATCCTCTGTAAACAAAAAGCTTAAGCATTGTATATATATGAATAAGAATATGAGAGAGAGAAGTTGCTACATATAAACATGTGCAGATAATTTAGACATCTCACCCACAATCATTTTTTACATAAATAAGGAAAGCATTGTAATCCAAGAATGGTTCTAGATAAGTTGTTTTTGTTTGGAGATTCCAAAATATATATTTTATCATTATTATTATCATAGTAACACATTTGATCAAAATTTCATAGAATCAATTTTAATTGCTGAAGGAATATTATTTTGTAACATATATCTACTTATATATATGTTTGAATCAATCATCTAATATATATATATGCAGAGTATTTGTTTATTGTAATTGTTAATTAAGCTTTCAATCCATAGCACTTTCAAATTAAATAATTAAATTTGTATTCTAATCCCTCAACCTTAAATTGAGTGTATCGTTTTTTTAATAAGAATAGCTCTACATGAACTGCCGGTAACATTACTAACATATCTCTATAGTAAGTTGACTAAAATTTCATGATTTCGAAAAATTCAACACAAAGTCACTTAAATTTTTTTATTTTGTTGAAAAATTGAACATGATACACTCATTTTGAAAGAGGGTGGACATTTACATAGTTCCCTTTAATTTTTTTCTCTCCCCGGTATCTTAAAGTCACAAATAAACCGACTATAATATTAAAGTCCAACTATCAATTTAATAGTTTAGTTAAATTGCAGCTAGTAAAGCCTAATTCCATTGCAAGACAAACAAAAATAGGAATATGAAAGGTTTATGGGTTGAGTTGGGTGAGATATTGTTGAGGATGTGTGTACTAAAGTATTACATATCAGAATCAAAGTGGGTGGTGAAAAGGAAAGAGGAAGAGAAATGGAGAAGAGGCTTATACATATATAAAATATATACCATAGTAAGTTATTTAGGTTTTAGATTGCATAACGCTTTGGTACATGGAAGAAAAAAAATAAATGCAAAACTCTAGGATTTCAGAGCTTAAAATGCTGGAGGTAAGCTCATTTGAAATGTTCAATTAATTCAAAATGAAACCAATCGTTCAAAATGTGAAATATTTATTTAACAAAATAATTTTACAAAATATAAAACATTTAGCAATAACATAATAGATCTGAAATACATTAACTACAGCACGAGAACTTGATTTTGCTGGAAAAAAGTGAGTTTAATTTTGCGATATTTTTTTACTAGTGAAACGGATATTTCATCATTTGAATCATTAGTAATCTAAGGTTGGTTCCAAAACGGAGACCGACTACTTAGTGGAGGTAGTAGTAGTAGTAGTAGTAGTAGTAGTAGTAGTAGGTATATAATTATAGGGGTTTGATAGAATATATACATATATTTGCTTAGATTGTAAGGCAAATAGGTAGAGAAGGAGAATTAGCAGAAGCAGATAGTAGTTTAGAGGGAGGGCATGCAATTAAGCAATTCTTGTTTGACCCGTAAAAAAAGGCTAACAAATAGGTCCGTTGTTCTCTCATCTCCAACCTTACTTTTCCCATATCATATGCTCTCTCTTTTCATTTCATTTCATTGCATTGCACCCACTTCAAGAACCCATCTTTACCTTCCCAAATTGTTTTTACTTTTATTTTCTCCCTTCAAGATTCCACAATTATTAAATTAACAACTTTAGTTTCACCAATACGTACCCTCCATGCATGCACACATATATATTTACCATATTTACCAAAACAAACATTCTATTCAAAGCTTCGATCTGGTTATATATATATAAAGGTCAATATTAATGCATTTTATCAGGAATATATATGAACCTATATATGCTCATGTATTTGTTTTCCACTCTTTATATATATATGTTTGTTGAGTCAAAATAGCTTAAATTAGCTAGGAAAGGCTAGGGGCAATTGTTTTTTGCAATCACTTGGACTCCAATTTTTGTGATTGTGTTGAATAGTTGGTGTAATAATAAGTGTATACACTAGTAGGCGTGTCATTGCCTAATTGCATTAAAAAAAAAATTCTAAAATTTGTTTACTGATAAAATGAACAAAAAATTGATGGTTCTTTTCAATAATTATACTATAAGCAGACCAACCATACAAAAATAGAGGGTAAGAAGTACCAATGAAAACACAAATGTTGGACCTAATGGAAGTGAGTTTGAATGCTAATTTATGATGTGTCAAACTTTTATAAGTTTGGCTAAGTCTCGACTATCAACTCTTTAGTTGGAATTTTATTTTTCCCATATGAAATATAGGTCACTACAAAACTAAAAAAAACACTCAATTTACTACGGATTTTGCTCTTACAAACCATTTAATTTCCTCGCAATTTTGCATGTGTTTTGCAAGAGAACATCATTTTAGAAAGAAAAAAAAAATTACAAGAGGAGTGGCGCAAACAATTTTGGAAACTTAAATCACAATTTTTTTTGATACAGACAGGTGCCGAAATTCTGTCTTGCAACAGCACGATACCCTTATATTTACACGGAGGAAACGTTGTTCATAAGTGAGACTTCGTTTCTCTCCCTACCCTAGGGCTTTAGGCACCTGACTGCACCAAAAGTGGTCTCTTACACTCCCACCATAAAGGGTGCGTGCAATGGGGATCGATTCTAGGACCTCCCCCACTTACGCAGTTGGATTTACCAATTGCGTCATACCTTGTGGCTAAATCACAATTAAAAAAGACAAATTAAAATGTGGCACATCATCACATTGTTTTACTAAACAATTAAATGAAATTAATTATAATTTTTGCAACGAACATTCATCGCAAGTTTATGAAGGAAGTTTGTCGCAATTCTCTTACGATACGCAATAAGTTTCAAGAGAAGGCCACCGTTGGAAATCCGACACAAGTTTCTAACAAAACTAGCAGGAAAGTATTTCATCACAAAATGGTCGCTACAAAGAAAAATGAATTAATAGAATGCCTACGGAAGTAAATTCATTGGAAATCCTTTGTAAAACGCCGTTTGCTAACGAATTTTCTTCGTAAATGCCAAAATTTCTTGTGTGGTATCACATTACATTCCAAAAATCTGAATCATCAAATGCATGTGGGAATCAAGAATCAACGTGACTAATACTTGACAACTTAAAATCAAACTATTTTTGTTTAGTTATCTGTGATGATATAATTAATACTCTCTATCTGATTCAAATTAGTATTTGGTTTTTATATGGAAGAATTAGAGACGAATTAGTTAGTATTGTACTTGTAAGTATATGAATATATGGTAACAAACTTAAAAGGTACTAAACAACTAATTACTCCTTCCGTCTTAAAATGAGTGTCCTCTTTTCTATTTTGAAAAAAAATTAATGAGAAGTTAGTTATTGTGATATATTTACTCTTGTATCCTCATGATCATGTGTTAATGGATGTTAACTAACTTATTATAAGGGTAATATTGATAATTCATATTATAACTAACTTCCTAAAAAAGAAAAAGGACACTCATTTTGGGACAAAAATGCAAACCAAACAAGACACTCATTTTGGGACGGATTGAGTAATTTTTAATTTTTAAACATAAATAATAATAATTAAAAATCAAAAACAAATCGTCTGTTTCGCAGCACCGGCAGGTTCGCGATAATTGGTTGCCAAAAACTCGTCGGAAACTTCAAAAGTTCAAGTTTTCTTGAATGTTGAAGAAAAATGACAAAATAGACATTTTTGACAAAAGTTTGGTCATGTGCATGACACATTATCAAAAAAGAAATATTTTGTTAAAAATGGAATATTTCGTGATGGAGATGCCCCCAACATAGTACATTAGTCGAAAGTTAAAATAAGACTTTAGGGTATTCATGTGCAAAACGCGTAAAGTACAAGGGGTTCATATGCAGTTACCCCAAACTCTAATTTAGTCGAATTATTAAACTTCTTCTAAGAATTTGATTTGGTGTTTTCACAATTTCACTTAATTGACAAATTTTAAATACACTACTTACTCAGTAGGGCAAATTTGTAAAATATTATTTATTTATTTATTTATAAATAAAATATTAATTCATTCATTCAAAAATATATTCCGTAAATTGTAAATACATAATTTTCATCAATTATGTCTTTTATATTTTTATTTTCATCATATATTGAATGATGAGAAGCAAATTCTAAAATCTACATATATATGTGTTAAATTTGGTGAGAAGGCATTAGGTGTTGCCACCTCATCAAGTTTAACAATTTGGAG
>JAYMTK010005385.1:0-10268 GCA_036897405.1 Pelargonium myrrhifolium
AAAAGTAAGGACATTATGGTCATTTAGTATAAAAATAATAACGAATGGTATAATTGTCATGTCACTTTCCCACAACTTGGGAAAGTACGTGGGATTCTAAAATCCCACATACCCCCATGGGATTTTAGATTCCCACGAATGTGGAAAAATAATCTAACTTGGGAATGTTGTTTTCCCACCCACTTTCCTTGACCATTTTCCCAAACATTGTATTTTAGTTTGACTCTCAACTTGCCCTTATCACCTCAACTTTCCCTTATCAAAAAATAAGTTCCCAAACGATACCTTAGTTGGAAGGTAGCAATACAAACATGACATTTTCACTTGCAGAAGCACAAGAAAGTGGTGCGATATGTATTTCAGCATTTGTTTTCCGCAAACACTAGTTCAGTATGAGTCCATATCCAGTTGAATAGCAGTAAGTTTGGCAATCTGAATGTTATTTCAACACCGGGGATTGGTTTAGCCGGTGACATATATATCTCCCCCACTAGATTATAGAAAAGACATGGTCTGAACATTGCAAAATAAAAATATAGCCTCAATGTACAATAAACAATAAACATAATGCGTGCGTGCGTGCACTTAAACTTGGGAAAACCGATAACGATTCAAAAGTATATTAGAGATTCCCCGGTGCTGCTCATATACGACTTGAATCTCTCCCAAATACAAATCTTCTTGTCCAATCAGATACCACCAACACCCTAGTTCGCCAGCTTACTTGTTTGCTGAATGTAAGAAAAACTATGTAAAATTAGATATGCATAAGAAAACCCATTTTTTGTGAACCAGAAGAATAAATGAAACAGTAGATAGATCACCTTGCATAAACAGAATACCAGAGCCACTGTGTACTGTGTCCCATGGAAACCCAATCTCCAGGCAGTTCAGCTGCTGCCTGCTCACCCCCTAAAGGTGCAAATTGCCCAAAATGCTTATACCTTGTAATCACAATATAGAACCGAGCATTATACAGATTGTCACTCCCTACTATTACCATCTTTTCAAACAGCAACATTCTATATCGGGGACATTACGCCTTTTGCCGTGTGTAAAATGAAGATTGAACCTAAAAAGAAACTTCTATGTCAATAAAGGACAGGAAACTACCATGCTCTAAATGTTTGTCTTTCTGCTTTTTGCTTTTCTCTTTTACTGTTTTTTCAGTCATTCTAGTTGCAACTAAAACATGATACCATTTTCAAAAGCTGGCCTAAATCTCATATAATCTATCTACAATATGATACTATAATCTTCAAAGTTCTCATGAGGTTAAACCAGTTACGATGAGTTTAATAAATTAACAAGGCTGGGTATCGCAAGTAATAGAGTATACCGAAAAGGATTGAATTGATGACGCCCAGAGCTATAAAAACGTAGAGGACCTTCAGGATTGTCTTTACACTGCTCCATATTGTTAAAGCACCTGGACAGATATGCACCTTGCTGAGTAGCAACCTGAATATCAAAGGTCAGAATTTGAAGTCCTCATTTTTATCGTTGAAAGTATGAGCTCTAAACCTACTTGATAGTGAATTCCCATCAGTCAGTGAAAGATGCATACCTGTGCAGTTGCAGGTAGACTCTTCATTTGCGAATCCACGTGAGAAAGGGCTGACTTGAACCCTTCAATATCTACTTCCTTTGTCTTATTTCCTTGAGCATCTTTCAACAGATCTGCCACACCCTCCAGATGTTTGTTCTTCAAATAGAGGTCCAATTGGGGGTACCTTATGATGAGGTCATCAATCACATCTTTGAATTCTTGAACAGTTAAGGTACCAGAGTTATCTTTGTCTGCGGCTTTAAATATGTTCGATATATCTTTCTGAAGACATGCAATTGTATTATCGATATATTATGGAATACAAGAAAGTATAATGGCTAAATGATCGATAAGAAACAGTATTTTGCAAGGACAATGGCAACCAGTCATATAAATTTTCTGAGATAACAGTTTTATGTTCACAAAATGAGTTGAGACATGAAACCTTGCCTTGACCTTAATTGCAGATATTGTTTTTGACTGGAAAGGTAGTTGTGACTTGTGATCATTAATCATAACAATGCTTCAGGGGCTTCTATTTGTCTCATCTATGAACTAGCTAGTCTAGTTTTGTCCTTCGGCATCATATCACCTTCCCCAAAAAGTAAAAAATGCATACAACATAAATCTCCAATGGGAAATTAGCAAAATATATAAATAAATACCCCCTCGTTTCAAAAATACGTGTGCACTTTCCTATTTACGTAAAATCAAGAATCAAGGATAAGTCAGTTAAGATTGAACTTTTCTTATTGTAGTCCCATGTGCACCTGTTGTAACGAGCTCAAAGGGTTCTCGCTAATGTATATAAAAGATATTAATGATAATTCATGCATAAAAAATAAAAAAATAAAAAAATTGACACTCATTCTGAAAAAATAAAAATAAAAATTATAGAGAAAGTGGACACTCATTTTGCTGACGGAGTGAGTAAAAAGAAACCTCTAATGAGTTATATGACTATATCATATACTCCCTCCGTCCCAAAATGAGTTTCATGTTTCTCTTGATTTTTTGTACCAAAATGAATGTCCTCCTTCCTCAGTTATGCGTGAATTGTCAATAGTATCCTTATAATAAGTCAGTAGTCCTTAAGTTTGTTATAAGACGAGATTATGGGATATAAAAGTAAATATATTGCACTAACTAACTTCTCCTTAATTCTTCTCAAAATAGAATAAAGGACACTCATTTTTGGACAGAGTGTGTATGTATTTGTAGGACTGATTCCCTTATATACTGTTGTACAGTTCAAATTTGTTAGGGTAATTCCACAGTCTGTGATTGGATGGTAGTTTAAAGATAGTTTGACAAATTAGATATTAACCCCCCTTGGTTGCACAAGAAAAGAAAAATGTAGATATCTTAATCACAATATCTTGAAGTTATGTTTTTTTCTTCAGGCTTAATTGAAGAATACAAGACATTTGAACATAACTAGATCACCCACAATGTAATGCTCAAAGAACTTCGGCATTCTCATAAATTACAAGATCAATTAGTTGAAACTCTAATGAATTTGACATTTTTTTGCATATTTTATGATGCAGTATGAGTATGACTAAAGCCATACTTGAAATAAAAACCACTTTGTCTTTACATACCTTGATTTTGCGTTGATCTATTGTAGCACAGTCTCCAATGGCATATACACGTTCACATCCCTTTACTCGCAGCCATTCATCAGTCGCTAGAGCTCGTCTATCATGCTGCATATTAAGAGCAAAAGCTAATATATATTAGCCAAGCACACACCAAATACCTGTTCTCATAATTTCTTTCGACTTCAGAAGAAAAGCATAAAATTCATGTTACTCTTCATAATCATTTAAAGAAACTACCAGCATGAGCAATCAAGATATAGTTTTTCATATTTACTTGATTAGATTTTAGTACAAGCATAAAGGATATTCTGTAGCAAACCTGTCCAATTTGGTCCATAAAGTCCATCACAACTGGGCGAGTCCCAACACCAGTAGACCATATAACCAATCCATGGGGTATGGACAACACCTGTCCATCTGATTTTACCTTCATGGTTATATCCTTGTCAGAAACACCAAGGACACGACATCCTGTTCTAATTTCAAGACCATCTCTTTGAAACTTTTGCTCAGCAAATATACTGATTCTTTTATCAAACCTGCATAAGTATTAAACAATATAGCTTTTACTTCTTAATTCATGATATTCCCTACTTGCAATTGGGAGAAAGTGACCTGTTGATTTAACTAGAGAGAGATACTAATGATTAGTCGTTCATGACATCAAAGGAAGCCAAAAGATAATAGATCTATATGAAAACAAGTGTGTCTTTGATGCTATGTCTCTCTTAGTAAGAAATCTTAACATAACTAGTTGAGAACGACCTGTTATTGAACTGTCTTTAAAAGATTATGCGCAAGAATTCAAGAAATACAACAAAACCAGAACTATCTTGCCTTTTTTATGTTTAATTCCTTTTCCGCAGGTCTACACTATCTAGGGACTCCTCAAGTACCATGAAGGGAAAATATATTATGAATGAAGACAATGGAGACATAATCTAATATTTCTTTTACACTTTCAGAATTCAGAGTACAAAGCAATGCATGTTGGTAATACTTGTAATGTGGATTGTGGAGAATAGGAAACATGATCACCACAGATGATATGAGACTAAATACACAACTGATGAGGATACATTCATGTGCATTACGAGATTAAAACAAAAGCATAAAATACTTACGAGTTCAAGATATGATCTCCAGATTGGATCACTGATATTTTCACCATATCCTTAACCATTGGATACAACTTGACTAAGTCTTCACGGACAAAGTCATGAAGCTCTGCTGCAAACTCAACACCAGTGGGACCTCCCCCAACAATTACAAAGTGAAGGTTTGTCCTTCGCTCTTCTTCACTTAGACCAGGAAGTATAGACTTTTCAAAACAATCTATAACGCTCCTACGGATCTTCTGAGCATCCTCTATTTCCTGCATTTTCCTCCATTAATTTAAAGCAAATTTTATACTTAGACTTAGTGAAATAAGGCTCAAGGCATCTATTAATGAAGAAGATTTAAGATAAATTGGTCATGTAAGGAGTATTAGGGACATTAACGAATACAAGTATCAAATATGTACATATCAGTCAATTCCTATATGGCTCCACAACAAAAACAAAATGTACCTTCAGAAAATGACAGTTCTCCTCGACACCAGGTGTGTTGAACGTATTTACTTGTGCTCCTATTGCTATGACCAAGTAGTCATATTCAAGAGAAAATTCCCGACTTCCCACCAGGTTGTTCTCAATATTGGACCGACAGAAAACCTTTTTGTTTCCAGCATCAATCTTGATGCATTCTGCCTCCCAAAATTTAATTTCTCCCTTTTTCTGTCAATTACATAGAAAGAAAGAAAGAAAAAAAAAAACTTCTCATGTATAATACAGACAAAATAAGCCCACTAGAGTTTAGAACAAACATAGTAAACTAGATGAAAAGTTTAAGACACACGGTAGTTGTAGCTAGAAAGTGTGTATTTGGAAGCGTGATGATATCAAGTTTTATAAGAAGAAGAAATGGTCTAAGAACTGAAATGTTAAATCACAAATTGTTGTTATGCTAGAATTTAAAAGAAAGAGGAAAGGTATCTAGTTCTATATAGTATTCATAATAGGAATTTGGCAACTCTGGCGTCGTACCTTCTTTATGATGTTTCGAACTGGTTCTACAATGCTCCGTGCCTCAACTGTTCCACATGTGACACTAGGTAACAGAGGGGTAAAAGCAAAGTAGTTCCTGGGTGAAACAAGCTGAACATCATATAATGAAGTATCTATATCCTTCAAGAAACTAGTACCAGCCCATCCTGTTCCAAGAATCACAATTCTCTTCTTCTTAGTCTCATTTTGCTTAAGGTTAGTGGTCGGCACACCAACGCCTGATTGTGAGTCTGAGTATGCCACAAGACCCCCACTACTGCAAAACTCAACCAAAAATCCGTTTGATCAGAAGAGATCAGTAATTTCATTATCTTAAACCACAATTCTGATAAGTGGTAAATAAAGAGAACTTTTAACAAAGCCAGCTATAACAATAGAGAACCACATTTATATTAGTTTCTTCCTTCAATACAGCCACACAAATATAATGCATTATAATGGGAAGAATTGCTTGCTCGGATGAATGATTAGATATGGTGGACTTTGTATCTTGACTAATTACTTCATCTATATGGGTCTCCAGCCACAAATACAACTACCTAATACAAGGATAGGTAAATAATTTGTCAAACAAGAAAAAATATATTTGAACTCCTCAATACAACTATACAAATTTCTAATCATGTAAATAATATAAGCTCAAGTTGAGCTTTAAACTGGTAGCATGGAAAATTTCTTGCTGGTACTAAGAACTAAGACAGCAATGATTTTGGTCTCTTCAGAACTCTAGTTAAAGACTCTTCAAAGGGTGATGGAAGATAAACCTTGTTGCGACTTCAAACAAAACAGATCTTCCTATTATATACCAAATTTATGTATCTAGTACCACCCCTGTTGTCAGACTATTATTATTGACCATTATTCATCAGACCCATTTGGTTCATATATGCACATTACTTCATTAGCATGATCCACATGTTTTGAGCCTTATTTTTTTCCCAGCGCTTCTAAACCTCAGTCATTTTGAGACGGGTTTCAGTGCCTGTTTCTCTGAAACACTCATCAGCTCTCAACATCTATCGAGAAACCGATCCTTAGGCTACATACATTATAGCAAAATGTTGACATCTACAATCCAATCAAGCAAATGAACAATACCATGCTCTTCAAATAGATGCAAGATTTCATGAAACAACAATTTAGAGCGCGTGATCATGTGCCAATTGTCCCACAACAGACTAGAAAAACAAATAAATGTTCAAACGTGATCATAAAGTTCAAAAATTGAATTCCAGATCCATCAAAAACATCAAATAATTTAGAAATGGATCTCAGTTAAGCCACTCAGAACTTTTATTTCCAAGGTTCCAAAAGCCATAGAAATTGAGAGAATTACAATATCTACCAGTCAACCACGTAAATAAAGAGATCACAAGAAACCAAAATGTAGCACTCATGAGTCGTGATCACAAAGCATTAGCGAGAGCGACAAAAGAACCACTAAATTCAGAAAATATCAAAACTGGGCTAAACATAAAATCAGTTTGATATCCAAATCTAAAAGAAGAAGAAAAAAAAAAGGTGATCTCAAAATTATAGCACTCGCAGAGCAACCAAAGGAAGCGAAGGGAAAATAGAGTGAGAATTGGAAAATTAAGAACCTGAGAGTGAAGAGAACGAGAAGGTGGGTGGCTGTACGGTGACGGTGGAGAGCTCCGTTGAGAAAGGACAGTATAGTCATTTCTGTTCCTTCCGATGAACACTAACTATTCGTCAGAATTGAAGAAGAAGAAGAAGAAGAATTCATCTGCCTATTGAACTTGGACATGAGGGCTATCTAATTATGCAACACGTGGCACAATGTAAAGAGCAAATGACAGAGGGGCTTGGCTTGAGAATAGGAGCTCAGATGGGACACTGTTCACGCTCAAGACCGAGTCCTCCGATTGCTTGACCTGCTATTCCAGAGCTTCTTGCCTGAAATTGAGCATAGGACCACGGATGGGACCTTGTTCACATCATATGATATGATATGACCAGCTTCATAGTTTTGTTGCTTATCCATACCATCATTCTTTTGTCCTTCTTTTCACTATATGCATTTTTAAATTTAATTAACATAACTTAATAAGAAGTTATGCTTGCGGATAAAAAATAAGTACTTAATAAAGAACTTTTCAACTCTTGCAAAAATTAGTTATTTTAAGGGATTGTGTAGAGTTATAAACGCTTTTTATATTATTTTTACAATGTTAATTTATCTTATGTGACACTTTTTTAAATGAGATAATAGTGTTATCAAACAAACTCTAAATTTATAAACAATGTTATATTTGGGAGGGTCACATGACTCATTTTTAGAATTTATTTATAATATAAAAAATTGGGTAGAACTTGATTTATTGATTAGAGTAAACAGAAATAGTTGAACTTATTCTTGTTCTACCAAACTAATTTTTGGAGCCAATTAACAAACAATTGAAAAGTCCAACTGTATTATTTGGTTGACATGTGAATTTATTATCCCATGTGAAATCATTGACAGTAGACATATATTGGGATAAAAAAAGTAGATTAGAAAAAGACTTGGGCTCGATTAAAAGATATTTTCAATTACAAAATTCTTGAGTGTGATCAATTAAAAAATTGTACAAGCTCACCAGCTATAACCTGTGGCCGGTAGCTATAGCTAAGCTGTCATTTTCAAGGCTACGAAAAGGTGGTTCCCAGCTTCATGATTGATAGTGATACGAGTGATTATCTGAATTGTGTTGTGAGTTGTGACATGTGCAATATCTACCATTCACTCGTTCATTATCCTATGTGTATAAATAAAATGCTTCAGAAAACAGTCTGGATCTAATATTTGAACTGTTGTTTGGGATAAGGTTTCGACAAATTAAAACACTTGCATCTAGACTCAAATTGAATATCTCAATGTCAAATTAAGGGATCCACCAAAAATTTCTCTATATTGTTAGAGATTTTTCATAGAGAAAAAAGAATTTAATTCAATTAATATTTGATTTAAGCTAAGCCAAATCAACGTGGTGATGATACCTCATTAAACTTCACTTATATATCACCCAAGTGAATTTGGGGGAGCGGAGCGACCCGCCGGATCTGGGCATTTTTAATGAGGTGTCCCTACCTCATTGGTGGTTTAGTTACTAAGCCATATTTTTTGGCTTAGAATCCTAATACTCTTTTCCATATTATTATTAAATAAACAATTTTTTTATGAGAATATAGAGTTTTATTTATATATCAAATCAAGTTGAGCATAAGGACGAATCGAATATAGAACATGTTCTGCATTGAAAAGAAATCCATCAGAGATAGAATAAGGAAGTCTAACAATCATATGAGCTACCTGATTCGTTGAATGGTATATAAATGAGAAAACGACATCATGAAAAAGGCCAGACAAAGTCATACAATCGTTTAAACTAAATTAATAAAATCAATCATATAATTAATCACTAAATAAAAATGAATATGACATTGTTAATTAAATTAAACATCTTTATGTACATATAATTTTGGTAATATGAATATTCTTAAATTAACCGTGTCATTTCGTATGAACCCGCTTATAAACGGATCATATCCGTGTTGTGTGATCTATAATTAGCATAATACTAAATTTTTAACACAACACATACCAACCTGCAAACACGAATTGTCACACTTCAATACTCCAAAAATTGTGTTAGGTTTGAGTTTTCCTATTTAACGTAACACTAAAAAATTTACACAACACAACCCTGCCTGTGAAATTTGATTTTGATAATGGTAAATTAAATTTTGATACAAAATATTTGTAAATTTAGATTTCGGTAATTATCATATCAAGTGTCTCAAATATTTCTATTTATATTTTAAAATAAAATTAATACAATTTTGATATATTTTTTTGTTTTTCTATTTTTTGACAAGCACTTGTCAACTTCTTATTTGACCAACAAAAAAAAAAATAAAAAAAAAACTTATAAGGGTCGGCCATTGTTTAAGGGACCAACCCTTAAACTTCTCTTGCTCCTTGTTGGGTCTAGTGTAATCCATCTGACAGCTTAAGTTGCCAATAAATTGAGGTCTTAAATTGTGGATGCTCTTACAACGTATATCTCCAATTCAAATATTTTGAAATCAAAATCCATCCAATTTCAGCAATACCACAATTTGATTTTGCGAGAATTGGCCCATTATTCATTGTTTCTGTTTGTGTTAGTTGTGGATGCATAACACTTTCGGACAACTGAAAGAGGATACCGTCAACGCCTTCATTTGAGGAGCACATTCGAAGCAGTATGGCCTAAAAAATTAGGGTAGAAGTCTCCTCGCCAATCATATGAGCCTCAAGCAATCAGTATATTAGATCTCCAACCAGAAAATCAGTATAGACCTGGAGGTTGTTTGTTTGGGAACACTTATGGGTCAGCATAAGTTGTTGCACACCCATTAATAGTGTGTCAAGTCATCAAAAGTCAACTAAAATTCAGTCTTTTCTCTCTCTACTTTTGTAATGATGGAGAAGTAGAAACAAGCAAAAAAAAATATATATTTATGTTAGAATAAGTAGAAAGAGAATACCTATTCTCCATACTTTTGTAATTATGACTATATAAAATAATAATATATAAAAAAAATTCTTGCTTTTCTTACCAAACAATAGTTGCTTATAAAAGTGAGCGGCTCCACTGAGCAAAGTTCGGCGGCGATGCTACTTCCGTTGCCGGGCATTGTGACAACCAGGTACTAATCATAACAGCGGGAGGTGCGTGAAGTCAGGAGGTTTAGGAAGTTAAAGGAAAAGTTAGGGTTAGGGTTAGGGTTCCAGCGTGGGTAGTGACGGTTTTTCTCTGGCGACTCTCTGGTGATGGTGTGTTATACTGGAACATTCGGGGTCTCGAGAATGATCGGGCGAACGCAGCGCTAAAAGATTTGGTTCGGGTTCATAGTCCTTATTTGGTCTCCTTGTGTGAAACAATGCGTATTCAGTCGGAGATGGAGTGGATGCGTAAGCTTTTGAGGATGGAGGGGGGCCGGTGGGGGGATTGCGATGGA
>JAYMTK010005386.1:0-10267 GCA_036897405.1 Pelargonium myrrhifolium
GGAACCGGGAATGTGAACCAATGGAAATGCATACTTTTGCAGCTAGAAACACACATGTAATTGTAAGCAAGCACACACCTCGTGCTCGCTCCCCAGTCAGTGCGTACATATCTTTTGGTTTTGGAATCCAATCACGAAGCGCGGTTGACCCAGCAATCTGTCCCTCTCAAGGTGATGCAATCAACTCCCACCTCTACTCTCCTTGCTGGCACTCTCGAGATCTCACGATAACTTCATCAACTAAAATCTCTCTCTCTCTCTCTCTTCGCCTTGGCCTTGGCGGGCCCTACTCTCCCATTTGCTTCGCTGCCTTGCAGCTTCTCTTCTCTTCTCCCTCAAAGTCTCACTATTTTCCAATTATTTTCTCTCACCATTATTATTTCCAGGCGACCCTCGCTCGACTCACACAAAAACAATACAAAAGCGCCTCTGCTTTTTTTAGTTTTTTTCTTCTCTGATTGCAAACGGAAAAAGATTCGATCGTCAGCTCAGTTTTTTCTTGTGTTTCTCCTCCGTTTTGGATATTTGGGACACAGAAGAATTGAGTTCATCAACTGGATAATCGCCTTATCCGAGATTCAGTTTGGATTCGATTAGCTGCGCTTGCCACGGGCACTAAACTTGGCTGCAAAACCCTAGGTCAGTAGCTGATGAATCTAATCTAATCTGAATGTTTGCTGAATTTGCGTTTGTATTTGCTAATCTATTTTTGAACTGATTGATTTGTTTGAGCAAATAAATTATTAGTAATAATAAGAAATTGAAACTTGAGATGAGATGTGTAGGATAAGAATTTTCTTTTTGCATCTTAAAATGTGTGAATTTTGACTGGTTGATCAATTTGTTTTGGTATGATAGGAATGAAGTAAATTTTTTGGAGATGAGCTGTTACAACTTACAATTGATAATTCTATTAAGATCTTTTGGATGTAAAACTAAATGCGCTTGATGCCTTGATATTTTCTAGTGATTTATGTATTTATTCAACTTGTATACGTCCAAATGAATTTTATTGCACAATGCAAGTTCATTAAGTAGGAATTCTTGGATACTAGTTAGCTGCTTCCTGATTGTGTCGCGAAATCTTATTCCTTATGTTCCGGATATGATTTTAACAAGAAGTCGGGCACTCTCTTACTAGATTTATGCCCAACGGTTGATTGGGCATTTAAGCTGCTTTTGCCTTTTTCTTCGGACTCCTGACACTTGCAGAAGCGCCCATGTATCCGCTATTTTAGATCCCAGTTTTATTGTTTCTCAACATCTCTTGATGAATAAAGTGATTAATGTTAACTTTTTTATTTTTCCTTCTCCAGGTTAGATATTGCCCACATTGTCGCCTTTTTAGGTGTGTGGTTTGTTGCTCCTTATTAACTGCCTTGCCATATTGGTTCATCATCTATTTGCACGTCACAACAAAGACATTTCAGCTGGTCGGGCAGCATATTAGTCTAGAGTTTTATCAATTTGCACTCCAAAGTTTAGCTGAAGCTTCTGCAGATGGGTTGATCAAGATTACTGAGGACTGTGTAGAGTTAAACTCTTATTCCCTCCTACACAACTAACACTGGTATATGCCAAAGTTGTTTTGTGCTAGTAAAAATAGCGAATATTCAGATTTTTAGGCCTTTTTTGGTTTCAACGGTTCAGCAACAAAGAAATAACGTTTGGTGAAAGAGTATCTTGATGAAGTCACTGGGTTCATTTTCAATTTTGTATTGAACACAGTGAAAATGCTGCCAAACTGGAAAAAGCCCAACATTAATTTGACTCTGATCGCCTCAGTATGCATCTTATTAATGTTCTGTATAATACTCAGGGCTAAATCTGGTGTTAATGGTGTGATATAAGAAGAAACCATGGATCATTTATCAGAGAAAAGATTTCCTGTCAATGCAAAGGATTATAAATTATACGAAGAAGTTGGAGAAGGTGTCAGTGCTACTGTATATAGGGCTCTTTGCATTCCACTTAATGAGACAGTTGCTATCAAGGTTCTTGATCTGGAAAAATGTAATAATGACCTGGTATGTGGGCTTTATCTTATTCGCTACTTTTTATCTCAGTGTCATATTGCCTCAATGGTATTTCATGAAATACCAACTTCCAGCTCGAGTTCTGTTAATTAATTTTGTTTGTATTCTTTGGGAAAATTGTTTAGGATGGTATCCGGCGAGAAGTACAAACAATGACCTTGATTGACCATCCAAATTTATTAAGGTCACATTGCTCTTTCACCACAGGCCACCACCTTTGGGTCGTGATGCCATACATGGCTGGGGGATCTTGCCTTCATATAATGAAATCATCTTATCCAGAAGGTTTTGAAGAGGCTGTAATTGCTACTGTACTGCGTGAGGTTCTCAAAGCCCTTGTTTATCTTCATGCCCACGGTCACATTCATAGAGACGTGAAGGTATTATAATCCACACCAATATTTATTTGTTCTGACTGAGTTTCTTCATGTTAGGAGTTTTTAAATAGTGATTATCAGAATTAGGAAATTATAGCATACTGGTAGCACATTATGGAAAACACGAGAAATTTTCATATTTCAGAATAGAATGTGTCTGAGCCCTGAGGGGAAGTATATACAAATATATAATGCTACCCTTTCCTTATTTACAATTTCCGTAGATTCAGTCTTTGCTTATACTATATTTGACATTTGTTGAATGTTTAATGCCACACCTCTATCTCTCATTAGCTCATTACAGTGCCGATATATACTTGTTTTTATTGACTGTGTGCGGCTTTTGTTTGCATATGGTTTTATTTATTAGCTTTTCCTTTTCAGCCATATGTACTGTACTGTTATCCTCATGTACTTCACTAAACCCCTTTTGCAGGCTGGAAATATTTTAATTGATTCTAATGGTGCAGTCAAGGTAGCAGACTTTGGAGTGTCAGCATGCATGTTTGATACTGGAGATAGGCAACGTTCCAGAAATACTTTTGTTGGAACTCCATGCTGGTAAACATTTTATGTGGGAATTTTAGTTAATGTTATATTATTGAGGGGGTGGGGTTATATTGCCATTTATCCATTGTTGATATATTTGAGGCAAGTGCATCTCTGCAAATAACCAAATACTTCATTGTTGTCTAATTCTTCTCAGGATGGCTCCCGAAGTTATGCAACAATTGCATGGCTATGATTTTAAGTGAGTAGATTTGCTCATACAATCTGTGTTATTTGTTTCTACAGTATCTCGATGTTATTTTGTGTTATATATATCTGTCTTGGGTGTATACAGAGCAGATATATGGTCATTTGGAATAACGGCACTGGAACTTGCTCATGGTCATGCTCCATTTTCCAAGTATCCACCAATGAAAGTAATTACTTTCTTTCCTAAGTATTTGTTATGCATCCACATCCAGGAGGCGCTTATTGATAAATTCAGAATCTCATTTTTTTTCATGTGATTTTTTTATTTTATTTTATTTTTTAATTTTCATATTACAGGTTTTGCTGATGACCTTACAGAATGCACCTCCTGGTCTTGACTATGAAAGAGACAAGAAATTTTCAAAGGTTGGTGTTGTAGAGCTAATGCTCTTTTTTCACAAGTTTTTTTCATGAATATTGTTTGAAAGTGCTACCTTTTCCCAGTCTTTCAAAGAGATGGTTGCTGCATGCTTAGTAAAGGATCCAAAGAAACGTCCTACATCTGAGAAGCTTTTGAAGCACCATTTCTTTAAGCATGCACGCGCTACAGAGTATTTAACCCGCACCATTCTTGATGGCCTTTCTCCATTAGGTGAACGTTTTAGGGTGCTGAAGGTCTCTTGTTCTCCTGATCTGTCTTTCTAGTATGTTTATAGTTAGAATGTCTTCATGTACAATTCCTGACTTATTAGTAGTATATCAGGCAAAAGAAGCTGATCTTCTTGTGCAGAATAAGGATCTATATGGTGATAAAGAGCACCAATCCCAGGTGAGCAGTGTTGTTCTCTATAACTACTTATGCGGAGCAGTTCTTTATATACACTACTTGTACATCTTCTCAGTGTTTTACTATGTAGATTAGGTTAGGCTGTAAGGTGTGAACATTTCCTATTTTGCTTTATCTGTTCCGGCTGTTAATGATTGGGAAATATGTGGTTATGCTGCTGGGAAGCCACATCCAGTTCAGTCACTTGTATTTTGTCCGTCCTCTATTATAATATTGAGTTAGTAAAATACTTATGTGTTCTCAGATGTCTGTTTACATGCTGATAAATAAAGTTCCTCTGCTAACCACCTTTTGATATTATCTTTAATGTAAGCCTTCATTACCCTGCAGCAAGAATATATACGAGGAATCAGTGCTTGGAATTTCAATCTCGAGGATCTGAAAAGTCAGGCGGCTCTTGTAAGTAGTTTTAGTTCCTAGTTTCATGTGTGTTTTTGTGGTGCTTTTCGGGAAGAGGGTTCTTCAATGAGAAGAATATGCATTGTCAATTTTCAATCCATAACCAACATTTTGGTGACAGATTCAGGATGATGATGGCATCTCAACTGTAGAAGATTCAGATGAGAGAAAGAAGAAAAAGCATGGGTATAACGCTTTCGAGATAACATCAGAAAGCCTGTCTCCTGAAAGGGTTAACCATTCAAATCCTCCACATACTCAAGAGGTACTTTTAGCTTCATTAAACTGATGTTTCCATAAATTTACGAAAAGATTTCAGATCTTCCCTGGAACTATTTATGTCCTACTTATTTTTGTATATTTCACATCCCATTTTCCTTTGTTTCAGGATGGGTTTAACAACCTTAATGATTTGGAGAGTGAACTTGCTTCATTTCCTATCAAGCCTCTTCAAGCTCTCAGGTACGACTATTTCCTATCCCGCACCTTAATGATTTGGAGAGTGAACTTGCTTCATTTCAGATTTTTGTATATTTCAATCCAAGCTGTATTATATTAACTGGGGCATCGAGGTGTCGGTAATATTTTCTATTGTTGATCTCATTTGGAGATTTTGCACGTTGTAATCTGTCAAAAAAAAAAATGTTGTTTTGAAGTAATCTTTTATGCACTGGTGTGTTTCCTGATGCTCATTGTTTTATCATTTAACGCACTTTTATGTCATAAGATCAACAATAAGATGGAAAGAGAATACAGTAATCTAGTTTATTTTTAACGAGTATCTTAATTCTTGATTTAAACGACCATGTATCTGGATGCAGGGGTTGCTTTGATGTTTGTGAAGATGATGTAGATGCAACTAGTCCAAGTCGGGAAGGCTGTGCCCGATCAGATACCGAACAGTTTCTTACACAGTCCTCACCAAGAGCTGCAGATGAAGAAACTGTAAGAAGCCAGGGTGAAAAATCAGGGATAAATAGTTCTTTTCCGCGACATATCATTCCTGAGCATAGAAAGTTCTTGAGTGGTTCACTAATACCAGATAGTACCTTTTCTCCTAAAAAAGGTGTTGGTGAGGGGGATAGGTAAGCTCTATTTTAATTTTATAATTATAAGTTAAAAGAAGCTGTCAGTTGATTCAAATTTCTTTGCTCAACCAGATATTATTTCAATTAACTTGTGAACTTTCTTGCTATTCAAACCTGTTGAAATGGAGTCCCACATTGAGTAGATTTGAAGCTCCTTGCTACTAATCAGCTATCTTAGCTCCTCTACTCATTGCCAATTGGTTTAACATGATATCAAAAAAAGTTTAGTTCTGGGTTTGGCTTACTTGTGATTTCAGCCCCGCATGTTGTTCAAATGATAACAATTTAGTACAATATTTTCCTGATTCAGTCTAGTAAACTGGGAATAATGCCTTGTATACCTTAGAGTTGTGCAATCTTATTTTGTTATAAGAGAAAGGTTCTCTCAAAAGTATCATCAATATTATCACATATTTTTCTTGGTTTTGTGGTTGTTGAGACTGAACTCAGTGCTGAGTGCACTCTTCTTGCTTATTGTTTATTCCAAAAGACATATATATGATCTTGTTTTGTGAAGCTGAGTGTGCTACTCTTTAACTGTATTTTCTAAGGTCTTCTTTAGGATTGGCTACTAGCTTGGTCTAGGCTGCTTGCCTGTAGCTACAATGTCTTAATTTTTCTTTGTTATGGTGCTCTGTGGGTTTTCTCACTGGAGCCTTGTACCATCACATCTCGAGGAGATTTGATTGATGTTTGTTTGGTAGTAATAGATACATTTTTGTTAGGCTATGGAAACTATTTTCAAGCACCTTTTTGAAAATCTGATCTGTTATGGAAAACTAGTGTTGTTTGGACATGTGATACCTGAATTCAGGGGTAATAAAATTTGAGAGATGCACAGAACAGACTCCTGCATGCAATTCCCAGTGTGGTGGTTGTTTGTGCATAATTGTTGGAGTTAAAGCTAGGTGCATTGTGGGTATTGAAAGGAAACGGATAGCATATGTAATGTAGAGGTCCATGGATCTTCTATTCTTTGTGACTTGTAGAATTATGATATCTTAAAATAGTAAAGATGGTTACTCAAAAAAAAAAAAAAAAAATAGTAAAGATGGTTCCTTGTATAATTTGCAGTCAATGTAGGGTCAGACGTCAATTTAGTTGATGAGATATGTTGGGACAGTTTTGTAGGCTAGACTCATTTATGTCAAGAGGGGGATCAACTTCCAGAGTGTGTGGGTTATACAAAGTTCACATGGGTCAATATGATAACATGACAAGCCCTATTTCACATGATAGGGACAGCCCCTTTTAGAGCCAGACACTTTTGGGAGACAATTTGTTTCTTCTTGGAGAGGGTAAGCTGTGGATTTCTTTGAATATTGGTAGGCCTATCATAGTCTGTGCAAGATCTTAACTGAATGGGTTTCTATCAACAAAAATACTGGTATTAAATACTGATTTGATAGGAACTAAAGTGATTTGAAATGTGACGATATGACACCTTAGTGTGAATGAAAAGTTAAAAATTTGGTATGTAATAAGCTGTAGTGACTGAAGCATCTTGATTTTTTTCAAGGGAATATCTGCAACCAAAATATCAATCGGAGCGGAATTATAGTGGTTCTTTGTTGTATCGACATAAG
Source organism: Pelargonium myrrhifolium (assembly GCA_036897405.1). Lineage (NCBI taxonomy): Eukaryota > Viridiplantae > Streptophyta > Magnoliopsida > Geraniales > Geraniaceae > Pelargonium > Pelargonium myrrhifolium. Next base: position 7,033 of record JAYMTK010005386.1, read on the forward strand.
AGAGAGACCAATAATGTTTCAGCGGGTATGTTCGTTTTTATTTTGGTTTTGTTGATACATTTGTTATATTCATCATTAATGTTTAATCTCTTCTGCTGTTGGCTCATCTCTTTGTGCAGTGGAGGATACGTCAGAAGGAGCAGTTGTTCAGCGTAAGGGACGCTTTAAGGTGACTTCATCAGATCAAAGTCCCAAGGTATACTTACATTAATGACCTTTGTCCTACCTTAAGAAAACATATCTTTTCAGTTTTACTGATTCCCAACCATGGGCTGTTCGTGAAGGTTATTTTGGCGGGTTTTATTTATAACCCGCAACCCACTCGTAATTGTTGGGCATGGGCCCATTCCTTTTAATTTTGTAAGTCGTATCCATTATTGAAATAAATTTGCATTTTTTTATTAATGAAACTAACGAAAATACAAATAATTAGAGTAGAGAGCCCTCCAAAACTAACTTGGGGCAATAAAACCCATTAGAAATGAGCGACCTAACACATCAAAATAGCCTACTGAGATGATCCAAACCTAATGACGAAAAGGAAAAACAACAACAAACCTAATTGGATGGACTTACCCTGCAAATGAATTAACTATGCAACATTACAAACTTTAAAATTACAGTCTATAGCAACATTATTCAAAAAAGACTAAACATAAGTTAACAATTTCATCTTTAAGTAAGAACTAAATCCACAGTCCACTAATTACTCATTTAGTCAATGTTTTCAAATTTGCCTGCATTGAATTAAAACAATTTTAATATCAAATAATCAACAAACTATAGATTAAAAGTAAAATTACAAATGAAATAAATAAATAAATGAATGCATTACCTTCATTAATTGCTTCAATATCCTTTAACTAGTCATCCAAGATGAACTTCTTATCCAATCTTGCCTACAAATAGTAGATTCAACTATTCAAGGAGTTAAAGAATTTCTAAAATCATTAAAAACATGACCACCAATGCCAAACTATCTCGATTCTAAAATTGATTGGAAATCTTGGACTATTATTTTTCCACCATACCAAAATATTGAAACTTGTTAAATTTTATAACGGGCTACATATAATGGCTTGGGCTTCCACTATTAAAAGGCAAACCTTGTTAGTAGGGTTTCACTTGCACCATTAGATGTAGCTTACTTCTTTTATATTTATCCAATGTGGGACATTATCACTCACTTCAACACAACACACGTGCGAGTCTCACATTTTTCTTTTATTGTGTTATCCAATGTGGGACATTATCACCCACTTCAACACTCCACCACACGTGCGAGTCTCACATTTTTCTTTTATTGGTGAGCTCAACACGTACAAAATCGGAGCTTTTTAAATTAGCACTCCCCCTCACGCGTAGGTATCTTTCTTTCACACGTGGGCTGCTTCAGGCATGTTCATCTGCAAGCGGGCCGAAGACCACAGGGGGAGGCAATATAAACGGGCCACTTTTCGGGCCAAGGCCTGGATCAAAACCAGCTCTGATACCATGTTAAATTTTATAACGGGCTACATATAATGGCTTGGGTTTCCACTACTAAAAGGTCAACCTTGTTAGTAGGGTTTCACTTGCACCATTATATGTAGCTCACTTCTTTCATATTTATCCATTGTGGGAATTATCACCCACTTCAACAAAACCAGTTTCACAATCCCTTAAGTCCTCTTTTAAAAGCCTATCTAATTGAGGTTTAGCATTTCCTTGAATACTTGATTTAAATTACTTAAAAGCAACAACCTCTAGTCCCTTTCTGGTTTATCATTATAATTTTCCAATGCACAATCTGATTATCATCAATGAAATGAGTAGTCAATTTTGGGGTGGAGGGACTCGAGAGACTGGGATCATTGGAGAGAGTCAAACAAATCCAATAGATCATTAGATCTTCAATAAATTCAGAAATTTAAGAGAAATGGAGAGTAAAAGCAATGAATTTGGGAATTGTTATTGGAGTGTTGAGATGAGATACAAATTATAAATAGAAGGGGACGGTTAAGAATCTAAACTTTTTTTTTTTGAAGGGTACACAAGTGTATAATAATTAATAAGAACATTGCAATGCATTATAATTAATTAATTAATAACATTTACAATACCGTTGTCTAAATGGAGGCTCAAACCCGAGACCTCACAACGATGGCCTAAGTGTATAAACTTAAATATACATGATTATGAAGGTGATGACCATCGAGATCGAGCTATAGAGTGAGTGCTTGGAGAAATGGAAGGATTTGATTAATGACTGATGATTCCAAGAGGAAAGAGAGAAGGTGAGTGGATGATCTTATTAAGAATCTGCAGAATTGAAGAAGACGAAGCGATGGAATGGAAGTCTAAACTCCATGGCTTCTAGAGAGAACAAGAAAGAGATCAGAAAGAGAAGAGTGAACAAGAAAGCGATGGATGGAATGGAAGTCTAAACTCTATGGCTATGATTGAAAATAACAAAACAAATGAAATGGAACAGTAACTTAGGCAAGAAGAATAAGAACACTCAAAACTTCTCTGTTAAACAGAGCCTTTCCTCTGCAGAGGCCTAAAGGATGATATTTCATTCCTTACCTTCTTTCACATTTACAGACAGCTATATTATTTGAAAATGATCACTAGCCGCTACTCTGATTTACAGGTGCTGCCGTGTTGGCACCAATGAACAAACACCAGTACACTGTCAACAGAAGGACAAAACGGTTGCAAAGAAATAACAAAACGACAGAACAAATAAAGGCATAATCCTTAAAACGACATCACTAAACTAAAAGCTAAAATAATGGAAACGACACCGGCCCACTAACTTAGAACACAAACAACAGAAACTCAAAACAACACCGTAGCTTCATTCGAATCTCTTGACCGTAGAATAGTGTGAAAATATTTGATTCTCCAAAATTAGGGATTGAATGAATCTCATGGCTGATTTTTAGGGATTCATTGATTTTCGTTCTTTGTATTGATTAGCCCTATTTATATAAATAAAATGTTGGTTTATTGAATAAAACGTATAATGTTCTTTCAAATCTCGCATGGTATCAAAGCGTAAATCTTGAGGCCTCCAAATATCTTCTATTTCTTGTCACCGCCACCTCCATGGTAGTGGTGTCAAGCCCTTAACAACCAAGTCTTTCTCGTTTTAACTGTCCAACAAAACTTCTGCCCACTAACTTAGAACACAAACAACAGAAACTCAAAACAACACCGTAGCTTCATTCGAATCTCTTGACCGTAGAAT
>JAYMTK010005387.1:0-10267 GCA_036897405.1 Pelargonium myrrhifolium
CGATTGAATAGAGATTCAATCAGTTGAATCGCAGTTGAATCGAGATTCAATCAATTGAATCGAGATTCATGTCATCCCAAGATTCAAACATGGATTTGAATCTTTTAACCTTCAAATCGTGAATCGGATCGGGAATCGGGATTTTTAACAACCATGCTGGAATATACCATTGCGTACACGTATATTTATCAATTTTAAAATGAGTTTCATGTTTATTTTATATTTTGTTATAAAATGAATCATTTTTAATAAGAAATTAGTTATAACATGAACTACCAACAACATCTAAATGATGTTAAAAACACATGTTTATGAATATTCAAACGTAACTATAACACAATAACTAATTTCTCCCTAATAATTATCAAAATAGAATGGATGACACTCATTTTAAGACAAATAAAGTATTAATCAATATGATAATTTAGTTTATTATGTAAATAATACAGTATATTTTAGCTCCATTGCATTTTAAAATTTTAGAAATTCTTAATATTCTACCACCACAAAATTTACAAACTTCTAACACATAAATTTGATGTCTTTAATGGTATTGAATCTCAAAATGAAGGTAAAAAAATTGAATTTATGATTTATTTTCCAAAAACAAGTAAATATATACTACTGTACACTAAATACATGTATATTTTTTAAAAAAGACAGCACTTATAAAACCAACTACACCTGTTTAGCTACTACGTTGTATTTATAGAATTGTTTAGCTACTAAGTTAACACAAAAGACGAAACTTCTGCGTGATTTCGTAATTAGAGTTGCCACATTTGTATGTGTCGGGGATCAAGATCTCATTCCCTACACTCTGCCTATGCGGAGCTCGCCATTGTCCATCCCACAGATCAACACGTGTACGGCTCGATTGATTTACATGTATCCTCGTATGAGCCGCCACGAGAAACACGACGATAGACATGTACGGGCGGCAATCCTCTGCTCCGCTCCGCATCTCTGTCCATTTATTTGTTTATTCATTTAATTTTAATTTTTATTTTCTGGCTTATGAAAGCGGCAAGGCAAGACTTTACACATTACTTGTAGTAAGAGTATTATTTTAGTCGTACGAGAAGGGAAGGGAAGAGAGAAAAGCTCACGTTTCGGCTGAATCTCACACGGAAGAGATCTCATTCTCGCTCTGCTACTTGACTCCAAAGTAAGGAATGCTCCTCAATCTCCCTCTTTTTCTAGGGTTTCATGCCACACTGTCTCTCCTGTTGCTGCCACCGCAATTCAGCTGTTAATCATTGACGCAAGCTATTCTATGATTCTTTGTACCACTACATTTCATGTTCTCATCATTTGTTTTTGTTTCTTTCTTCTGTAATGGAATTGGAGTAGAGCTGTAACTTCTTGCTTCTTTTTAATATTTATTATCTGTGTTTTGTAGAGTGAATTTTTATGATTTGGTGTGTTTGGAGTGGTAGTTGGAGGTAGGTATATGAGTCTGTGTGTGTTTGAGGGAAGGAAAATTGGACATGCTAGTTTGATTTCATTTCACATTGTTGTTGTTGTGAGGGGAGGGTAGAAATGTCGGGGGAGAGGCGGAGGAGGATTCGCTTCTCTAAGCTTTACTCGTTTTCGTGCTTTAGATCTTCGTTTGACGATGGTCATGCCCAAATTGGGCAGAGAGGGTACTCTAGAGTGGTGTATTGTAATGATCCTGATAATCAAGAGGCAGCTCAGCAGAGGTATAGGGGGAATTATGTGTCTACCACCAAGTACACGGCGGCTACTTTCATTCCCAAGTCTTTGTTTGAACAGTTCAGGAGGGTTGCGAATATATACTTTCTTGTTGTGTCGTGTGTTTCCTTTAGTCCCTTGGCGCCCTACACTGCACTTAGTGTTCTTGGACCTCTGATTGTGGTCATTGGAGCTACCATGGTCAAGGAAGCTGTAGAAGATTGGAGGCGAAGACAACAGGTAATATTTGAATTTTTCTTAACTTTGATTTGCTCCTTTTCCATACAATATTGAATGCCGTTTGAGAAGTGTCTCCGTGCATTCAGACTAGCGTCCTAAATTGCTTTCTTGTAGGTAATGACTTGAATGGGGTTTAATGTATTAACTGTATGATTAATGTTGGCTTAGGATTGTATCTATTGTATTATTTCCACCATTCATTCACAGCCTACTTTCAAAGAGTATCCTACTCTAATACCAGAAAGAAACTGACACAAGTGGAAAGAACTGTATGACTATAAGTCTATAAGTATTCATTGCATTCCAAAATTGTACCTATAAAATGTAACCTCTCGAGCATCTCACAATTGTTGATGTTATCAGCATTCCACTCTTGGCAATAAGAAAAAACAAACTAACTGCAATTGTAATTAAATTAAGTCGTGTCTCACTATAATATGGTTTCTATCTTAATCGGAAAATTTACTAGTGTTTTCTTAAAATTGGAACTCACTGTAATACCTTTTTAGCCCAGGACCACTTCTAGAGTAGTTCTGAGTGCAACTGGTGTTTAGATTTATTTTCTACATTTCAATCATTTAAGGAAAGATAACGAAGCCTTACCTTCTAAACTTTTCTAACCAATGCGATATAGCTCCTTTGAGCTTAGGGTTCGCATAACTTCATCTTCCTTGCACAAGCATTGTATTTCCACGCTCATACTTTTTAAAGTGATCCATGATAGTGTATGACCTTTTTGCTATTGTAGCATATTGAGATGGTTTTAATTTTTAGCTTCAATTCTATTTTTTGTGAATTTAATAATATTTGATTTATAGTCATTATTTTCTTGCAAGTCTAGCGCAGCCTTGAGCCTGCTTCCCCCTTCAGTTTATCCGTCTTTCAAATTTATTTTGTTGTTTTGGAACTTGGTATTGGTTTCAGGACGTAGAAGCCAACAATCGGAAGGTTAAAGTGTGTGGTAGAAATGGTACCTTCTCTGAGACTAGATGGAAGAAGCTTCGTGTTGGTGATCTTGTAAAGGTTTGCAAGGACGAGTATTTTCCTGCTGATTTGCTGCTTTTGTCATCAAGCTATGAGGATGGCGTTTGTTATGTTGAGACAATGAACCTTGATGGAGAGACTAATTTAAAATTGAAGCATTCCTTGGAGGAGACATCCAATCTTCACGAGGAAGAATCCTTGCAACAATTCAAGGCAATGGTCAAATGTGAAGATCCAAATGATAATCTTTATTCCTTTGTTGGAACTCTATACTATAATGGCAAACAATTTCCCCTTTCACTACAACAGATTCTTTTGAGAGATTCCAAGCTTAAAAACACTGATTATGTCTATGGGGTGGTTATCTTCACTGGGCATGATACAAAAGTGATGCAGAATGCTACAGATCCTCCTTCCAAGAGAAGTAAGATTGAATGGAGAATGGATAAGATAGTTTATATCCTCTTCAGTGCTCTGGTTTTGATATCTTTTATTGGATCTGTCTTTTTTGGGATCGATACGAAAAATGATATTAGCGGTGGAAAGTATACAAGGTGGTATCTGCGACCAGATGATACAACTGTTCTTTACGACCCACAAAGAGCATTTCTTGCTGCATTTCTTCATTTTGTGACAGGACTAATGTTGTATGGATACCTGATACCAATATCATTATATGTCTCCATTGAGCTTGTCAAAGTTTTACAGAGTATTTTTATTAACCAAGACCAGGATATGTATTATGAAGAGACCGACAGGCCAGCACATGCTCGCACTTCAAATTTAAATGAAGAACTTGGTCAGGTCGATACTATACTGTCTGACAAAACAGGTACACTGACATGTAATTCAATGGAGTTCGTCAAATGTTCAATAGCGGGCACTGCTTATGGCCGTGGTATGACAGAAGTGGAAAGGGCACTGGCAAGAAAAAAGGGCGTCTCATCTGAAGATGGGGACAATTTATCAGATGTATTAGGCCATGATGATGCTGTGCAATCTGGAAAATCCATTAAAGGTTTCAACTTCAGAGATGAACGTATCATGAATGGGAAATGGATTAATGAACCTGGTGCAGATGTCATACAAAAATTCTTTCGTGTGCTTGCAATCTGTCATACTGCTATTCCTGAAGAGAGTAAAGTATCGGGTGAAATTACTTATGAAGCTGAGTCCCCAGATGAAGCTGCTTTTGTCATCGCTGCAAGGGAACTTGGTTTTGAGTTTTTTGGAAGGACACAATCAAGCATTTCATTGCATGAGCTGGATTATGAGACTGGCAAAAAGATTGACAGGTGAGCTCAATTCTGGACCATTATATGTTACCATTCAAGTTGATTTATTTGACTGGCTTACACAGGCTAGGCAGTCAATGAACAATTACAGTATATTGCTACAATTGACAGCTGCGATAGAAACTATGACTTTGTGTTGAATTGTCTTACATGCTTTAATCATAATCATGGAAGTCAAATACCTTTTGTTTTGTATTTTCTGATATATATTTCAAAATGTGAGCTATCTCGATGAGCTGTCAGTACAAATTGAATTGATGAACAGGTGAGTTGGTACTATTTATGGTCGGTGTTGGTAATTTTAGAGGGGACAGTGTGAGGTATGGCGGTGATCTTAACGATAAAAGCTATGGGTTGATGATTGTGGTAGAGGAGTGTTTCTATATAGTCCTAGCATTAAAATTCCTTCAATTCAGGCAATACCCAGTCATCATTGAACAAAACTTTTGCAGAAATGCAGCAGCCTGTCTTTTGACTGTGAAAATCTGTTAAGTAAGAGATATGAATGAATCTCTTATGCTCATAAATCAAATGTAGGGATGAAAAATGGAGGGAGAAGATTTATAGTCTTATACTGGAGTTCGAATTGAGAATATATTCTTTTATTTTGGAACATGGAGAGAGAGAGAGAGAGAGAGAGAGCAAACATCTTTGAATTACTTGTACATTGTCGGAAGAAAATTTTGTTCTTTTCGATCATTCTTTGTCTTGCGCCTTTTTTCATTTTTATTCTATTTAAGTCCATGGATAGGTATTTGTTATAGCTAGCAGAGATACTTTTCAAGTATTAATATTTAAAGCAGCAGCCTACTAACCAATTTAAGATTAGGTGTCCTATTGTATGTTTTCGTTTGCCCATCTGTTTGTGCATTTTTTATTTCATTTATTTACTTTGTTACACTTAATGTGAATTCTTTTTCCATATTCCAGAGTGTATGAGCTTCTTCATGTCTTGGAATTCAGTAGTTCACGCAAAAGGATGTCAGTAATCGTTAGAAATGCAGAGAATCAGATTTTGCTCCTTTGCAAGGGTGCAGACAGGTTTGTTTCCAAGTGCAAAATGTGTGGTGATACATATGAATTCATAATTTATATCATATAATTTGTTATTTGAATATGTTCAGTGTAATGCTTGAAAAGCTTTCGAGGAAAGGGCAAGGATTTGAGGATAAGACCAAGGATCACATTAACAAATATGCTGAAGCTGGTTTACGGACCTTAGTTATCGCATATCGTGAGCTCAATGAAGATGAGTATAGACAATGGGAAGAGGAGTTTTTGAGGGCCAAGACTTCTGTTGGTGCAGATCGAGATGCACTGATTGATGCAGCTGTTGATAGGATTGAAAGGGATTTAATACTTCTTGGTGCTACAGCTGTTGAAGACAAACTACAAAAGGGGGTCAGTATCTAATTTTAACAAGTCTTTTTACCTAGTCACTGATTGTGCAATCCATTCATTTTCACTATATCTCCTTGCACAGAAAATGTTTTATGTACTCATACTTGTAGTAATATAGTTAATTTTAAGCTGATCCTGTTTTCTGGTCAACAGGTTCCAGAATGTATAGACAAGCTTGCCCAGGCTGGGATTAAGATATGGGTACTAACTGGAGACAAGATGGAAACTGCCATTAATATTGGGTACAATAGCAAGTTCAGTGCTGAATTGTTTCTCTTCAAAGTTGCATGTTGTAACTGTTAATATTTTGTGGCAGGGATGCTTGTAGTTTGCTTCGACAAGGAATGAAGCAGATAGTGATCACTCTCAATTCACCTGATATAGATGCCTTGGAGAAACAAGGCGATAAGCAGGCCATAGCAGTGGTACAAAATTCTATAGCTAATGATGTCATAACTACATTTCATTTTTAATTTTCTGAAAACTTACTTCTTTTTAGGCTTCTATTGAAAGTATTTCGAATCAAATTAGAGATGGGAAATCTCAACTCGCTTCAGCTAAAGAAAGTTCTGTCACATTTGGCTTGATAATTGACGGCAAGTCGTTATCTTTTGCACTCAACAAAGATCTGGAGAACTCATTTTTGGAGCTTGCACTTGGTTGTGCTTCTGTTATATGCTGTCGCTCATCGCCAAAACAGAAGGCTCTTGTAAGTTCATCATGATCACACTCATTTGTAGGCCCAATACGGTTCGATTAATTTATAGAGGAAATGCAGGTTACTAGATTGGTAAAATTGGGGACTGGTAAAACAACATTATCAGTGGGTGATGGGGCAAATGATGTTGGCATGCTACAAGAGGCTGACATTGGAGTTGGGATTAGTGGCGTTGAAGGGATGCAGGTATTAGTTTTATGTGTGTGTGCATGTTCTTTTGTAGCTTTTCCATTGTCAGCAATACTCTAGTGAACAAAGATTCTATGCCCAGCTACTTTGGTTTTGATCCTATGTCATTCATCAATACAACACATATTTTGAGTTTTTACAGTTCTGGCTTGCACTTCTTCCGATAGCTATTGCCGTGATCTGACTCTCTAGTCTCATGTCCTTTCGCTTGTTTGCAAGTGATTTTTACTTTCCTTGCTGGTGAAAATTAACCTCTCGAGTACCTGGGCCTTAATTGAACTTATTATTAGGATAGAGCATGTAGAAGAAAACTGCTGCCCTTTTCTCCCAAGTCTCTCAGGTGGATATAAATAGAGTGACGTGATCCCTTCTGAAACATGGCGGATCTATACATAGGAATGATAAATGCATTGAGTGGAATTGGGTAAATGTCTGCATGAGCAGTTCATTTCACGAATAAAGTAAATAACTAAATGTGTTAAACCTTTGTGCTCTGCTATTGAAAGCAACATTTGAGCTCTTTGGCTGAGGTTCTGCACGTGGTAAGTTATTTAGTGTCCAGTCTGTCACATAGGATCAGAAAACCATTTAGCAGGCCTAATTACAGTCACAGACATTTCTGACATGAAATGGTAAGGAAATTAAGGTGGTCTTGGTCATTGAGAACCCAAATTGCCTCATCATGCTGAAATGCATTATTTTTGCTCTGTTTTTTCTATTGCTTCTTCTTTCCAAACCTATGTACATCAATAGACATGTGTCTCTCGTCTTTTTGTCCTGTACCACCGAGAATAAAGCTACCTACTTTTCCTTTCTCAGTTAAACCTTGTTCAGTGTTGCTTCCTAACTAGGTGTAATGATATTTCCCATGATTTTTGTTCCATCTGGTTTTCCACTTTTTTAACGAGTTTTTATTGTACCGCAGGCAGTGATGTCAAGTGATTTTTCAATAGCCCAATTTTGTTTTCTGGAACGTCTTTTGCTAGTACATGGCCATTGGTGCTACCGGCGAATTGCAATGATGGTAAAAACCGTCCTTGCATTTTTCTTCAAATTATAAAAACTAAATCTTTCGTATTTTCTCTGAAAAAAGATTTAGGCAGCAATTCACAAAAATTAATAGCATATACATCTCTGGTTTGTGGTCGCAGATATGCTACTTCTTCTACAAGAACATTGCATTTGGGTTTACTCTTTTTTGGTATGAGGCCTATGCTTCGTTCTCTGGTCAGCCTGCTTATAATGATTGGTACATGTCATTCTACAATGTTTTCTTCACTTCACTTCCTGTAGTAGCTCTTGGGGTTTTTGATCAAGACGTATCTGCGCGGCTCTGCCTCAAGGTATACAATTAAATACATGTCAATGTTAGGGAGTTCAGCTATAAACATAGGGAAATAGAAACATCATTGTAGCATACATACTGCAATATCATATTACTGGTTACATCCACTAAGTTCAACGGAGCATCCCAGTTATAAGAGGGGAACTGATTCATATTGACAAGGAGAAAAATGATAGGAACTGGTTCTTCAACAGTTTGCATTAAATATATAGCTGTTCTGAGGGACTATTCTTTGCTGAGAAAGTTCATTGGTTATATGCTATATGTTACAAGGACAACTTCATTCCTTGGGAAGCTTCTTCTAGCACTTACCGCCATATAGGTTACTCTTTGGATTTGAGTTCACTACAAGGCTTTTCCTTGCTCTCCAATCATATGTGTTCTCAGTCACACAAGTGACGGCCGTGGTGCATACTAATTACGTCAGTTTGCTTCAATGTAATACGAATTGCATACCCTGAAAGTAATATTAAAAAGACACGGTGTTTATCTGCATCCTATGCTTAGTTGTCACAATTTATACATCACATTGATATGTAATGGTGACCATTCCACTAAAGGCATTGTGCCATTTTATCTACCAAAGTGACAAGGCTGGTCTAATTGGTTCCTTTATATGCTGAAGCTTTTTTAAAGAAGTAAGAAGTGCCATTTGTTGACCATACCATTTCTATTTTACAGTACCCTATGCTATATCAAGAAGGAGTGCAGAATATCCTCTTCAACTGGCCCCGCATACTTGGGTGGATGAGTAATGGAGTTATTAGTTCCATAATCATCTTCTTCTTCACCACGAATTCGATGATTAACCAGGCATTCAGGAGGGATGGCCAAGTAGTCGACTTTGAAGTCCTCGGGGTCACGATGTATACTTGTGTTGTTTGGGCTGTAAATTGTCAAATGGCTCTCTCAATCAATTACTTCACTTGGATCCAGCACTTCTTCATCTGGGGAAGCATCATCTTCTGGTACATATTCTTGGTAATTTATGGTATACTGTCGCCCACAGTGTCTACAACTGCGTACATGGTTCTCGTGGAAGCCTGCGCTCCGAGCGTCCTCTATTGGCTGGCCACCCTTCTGGTTGTTATTTCGACTCTGCTGCCCTATTTTTGCTACAGGTGTTTTCAGACAAGGTTTCGACCTATGTACCATGATATAATACAAAGAAGTCATTCGGAAGGGTCGGAGACCGAGGCTTCAAACGACTTGCCTGCTCGGATCCAGGCTAAGATGCATCACCTGAACGAGGGATTGAAGCAGAGATAGTTGTGAAATGAGTACATATAAATATAAATATATGTATACTTGAATTGTTTTGGGGGGGTCTTTTTGTTTTCTGTACATGTGAAAGTGATATATAGCTCAAAAATAGGCAGGGAGGTGAGGAATTGTAAGTCACTCCCTTGTTTAGATTTAGCTTAGTAAAGTAAAGTAAAGCCAATGTGTATGGTATAGGAGGGGTTACGTCTGTTCCGCATACATGAAACTTTCATGCTATTTTATGTCTGCTGTACTACGTGTGTCTATATTTTTAACTGTATATTGTGAAGCCATTCATTTTTTTTTTCCTTTCCAAACGCATTGTCAGTTGATAACTAACTGTTTCTCTTACATTTTTGTCTTAAAATAAGTGTTTGTTTCATTTTCTAATAAGTTAGTTTTGCATTAATTGTTAATAATATTCTTAAAAGATGTTACTTAGAATCGCTCAACACATGATCATGACTAGATGTATTATGTAGTACCTAACGAGAGCTTATGTCTTACTTTTCGGTCCAAGTCAAGTAAATTAGGTGAATTAGGACGAAAAAACTCTTGTACTTAAGTTGAGCAAATTTCATAAGTAAGGCAAAGCACTCCAACATCATCTCCTACCAACAAATTTGACTCAAATGTGAGTAATTGTTTACTATTTATTTTTGAAATATTCTAACAAAGTAAATCAAAGCTAGAGGAGACAATGCATGAGGTGGCTGACCTTCATATTACAAATACAAATTACTGGGCCCTCTAATCCAACCTTACAACTGAAATGCAGCCCAATCTAGCGAGACTTTATTAGGCCCAATACCTAGCACTTGATAGCTTGCTTGGTAACATTATTTCAATAACTTCAAAGAAATATTTGTAAATTATGTGACTTTAAAGAGAATTGTATAGTTCTTTAAAGTAACTAATTGGGATAATCACCAAAATGGTCACCGTACTATCAAAAAATGGACCGTTTAGTAGCCAAACTTTAAAATGGACCATTTTGGTCATCATACTATCCAAAAGTGAACCAAAATGGTCACCGCCGTCTAATTCCGTCAACTTTTCCGTTAACCTTGCTGATCTGAATTTTTTTAATATTAAAATAAATAAAAAATTCATAAACAATACACAGTCAGCGCTTAC
>JAYMTK010005388.1:0-10266 GCA_036897405.1 Pelargonium myrrhifolium
CACTTGGTTATTTAAAGTGTGTGAGTGAGAGGAGGTTCTAAGATCGATTCTTACTCAACACATCATTGGTGGTGATGTAAGAGACCACTTTGGTGCGGTCAGGTGCCAAAAGTCTAATATACGGGCAAGAGACGACAAAAAAAAACTCCATTAAAAGCATGGTGTATCAACTAATATCTCATTCTTATAAATTTGTTAAATTTGTTAATGCAAAATACTGACCAAAATCAATTAAAGTTTTGCCCAAGTTTCAACCATTATTAGGGTAATACATATATTAAAACTCCACTCTTCATATATCCAAACATTATATAATGCACATGTTTTATAACATCATTAGTTGTACTTCCTTTGTAAAATGAGTTTTCTAACAAACTCAATAAATATTAGCTTGTTAAAAGAGAAAAATGACACTCATTTTCAAGAAACAAATGCAACAAACTCATTTTAGGAGAGAGTATTACAAATTTAAAACTATACCAATAGTTCACAAAATAGAGAAGATTATAACAAAGCTGTATCCAAAGATTCAAGAAAGCCAAATAAAGTTGAAAATAATAATGTAGCTACACAGCACATTTTTAATAAAAATTAATTCAAATAAAAAGATTGAATGTGCAGTAGAACCCAACGGTTAAAAACAGGTGGGATTGAATCAACAGACAAACCCGCCGTCTCAACAATTACTACTTCGAGCCTAAGACTAGGAGCCACTTTGAATAAGATATTAAATTGAACAATTCAAAACTACAATTCACATGCATTTTCCACAGGCACACAAAAATTCAAATTTAGTTCCTAAATCAGGCAAGATATACAAATTATCACACACAAAAATGGTTTCCGAAAGCTGCATCCTAACGATCAAAAGTACTCGAAGAAGAATCAAGTACAGCTCGAGAGACGATGATATCGTTATAATCATATTGTTTCACTAAAGGTCGTCAAGCTTGACCTCCTTCTGTTCGTAGGAAGAGAGGGTTTTAACGGCAACCACACCCCTCTCCCACTCGGAACTTCCTACCAGTATCAGCCGATCAGCATTTACCCGTTCTGCCCGTTTGAACACCCTAATTGACGATAAAGGTAATATTATTAGAAAATATTAGGGGATGATCTAAAGAGAAGCTGAAAAGACCAAATCCGATACCATTTCATTGGTTTATTCTCCAGGACCAGATCAACGCTTCGGCCTTTTCTCCTGAGTATTGTGGCCACAGAAGCTGCCGCTCCTTGAAGATCGGGATCAAGAGCACAAACCATGTCCTCTACTTGGATTTTGAGTTCCGGTAGAAGGCGCTTGTCCTTTAACAACTGTAAACAGAAAAAAATTAAAAGCCAACGTTATTAAATTTGCTCGTTTAGCTGATATGCTATAACACTCATGATGCCAAAGGCTACTTAAAAGACACAAGTATTCATCAGGTATATTTGTGTGATTACTAAAAACCACCCCGTGATATTTTCCAAGAACACATACATAACTTCATTAATTTTTCACGTCAACCACCAACGTTAAACTTTAGCCCCCATGACAATCAATTACCTAAACTTTTCACCCCCAACTTCCGTTAGTCTATTATAACGTAAAACTACTCTCTTGTGATAAACACATGACTCCTATTTTATTTAAATACTCATTTTACCGTTTATTTTATAATATATAAAGAAAAATCTTTATTCCTTTGTCTACCGCTCATTTTCAATTTTTTCTATCATCTGAACCAACTCTTACCGACTTGGAAAGGAGATAATATTTATTTGGCTTTCTTTTCCGGAAAGATTATTGCTATCGCCGATTCTTTTTTTCAAAATTTTCAAACACAAGGAATTAATAATTTATCCCAAAAAAAAAAAAAAAACATTATCTCTATACCAAGTTGAGTTATAGTTCGTATAAGAGACAAAAATAAATAAAATGACGGGTAGAAGAAGGAATAAAGAAAAATATTACTATAATAAATAAAAGGTAAAATTGATATTTAGAAAGAATAGGGGTCATATGCTTGTTGCCAAATGAAAGAGTAGTTTTCCGTTATAATAAACTAACGAAAGTCGAGGTGGAAAGTTTAAGGTAGCTTAAGGGTGGCGATTGACATAGAAAATTAATTGTGTTTTTGGACAATACCATGGGGTGGTTTTATGTAATTACTCCTTGTTACTATCAACCAATTAGATTGAGGTCTTATTAAGGCAATATTCTGTATACCACATTGACTAATTTTGTCACCATACTAAAAGGGAAAAGAATGTCATTCGATCTGTCAACACTACAATTACAGGGCAGGTGGTAAACCTTCTCCCAATCAGTCGTAAACAAGAGCTTACTGATCATCAATATGTACATATATAAGAATTGGTAGAAGATAGAAAAACTAGAAGCCGGTTATCACAATCCACAAATAAAGATTGCAGGGCCTTTTCAGAAGATGTCAATTAACCCGACAGTGTAAGATATACTGATATACGAAAATTAATATGATATAACTGAAGAGCCACAAAACATTACTCGCCACAAATGATTAAATAAGCAGAAGAAGGATACAGATTCAACTTACTTCAACAATGACAGCATCGCCAAATCCAAAGCCACAAGCTGGAATATCTTCACCGCCAAAAGTAGAGAGCAAGCGATCGTATCTCCCACCACCACAAATGGCCCGCAACTTTCCTGCTCTATCAAATCCCTATGGAAAGACGAAATTGTTTCAGAACAAAGGGCATGACAAAATGCCTAAATCTATTCCCCGTTATCAGTTTCCTGAAAAGATAGTTTCTTATCATGCAAACTACCAACACTCGTCATTTTTACACAAATTTTCACCGATTTTCAGCATCTCTATTTTTTGGCACAGGTTAATTAGACTCAACATGTGCGAGATGCCGTTATCGTTGTGACTTACAATCCTATAATTTTCCAAAAGCGGATGTTTAGGTAAATGCTGTATACGTATATGTGACACACAAGGGACTCTCACATTAAAATCTACAGCCATATTTTTCACACTGTAGAACTTGTCGTGGTAAAATACTATAACTAGTATCACTTGTACTAAGCTTTCACTTGCATATCTATCATGTTCAAAGTATTTAGGTAGCATTTGGATTAGAATTTTTGTTTAGGAATGGGAATGGTAATGAGATTCCCAGTGTTCATGTTTGAACTTTGAATTAAGACTTTTTGGTTATGAAAATAACTTTGGAATGGGAATTTTGTTCCAATTCTTGATTGTAATTCCCATTTCAAAAAGTTTAATCCATACGCTACCTTAGAGAATTAAGAACCAAATATATAATCAATGTGACTACAAGCCATTAGCATATATACTAATGTTTATTAAGAGTGAAGATTGCAAAAAAAAAAATGTAGATCTAACCTCGAACACAATGCCAGTGTAGTAAGCAAGACCACGCACAACAGATGCATCAAACTGAATCCAATCAGAATATCCAAACTTTTCAGCAAGCATGAATAGCTTTTTTAGATCACTAACTGCTTCTCCAGTGCCTCCAAGTACCTCTACATAAAAATAACAAAACACAAGCATACAGTACAATGTTAGTATACACCTGATTTAATATATAATTTCAAGCCTCTGCTGTAAGTTATGAGTATAACGCTAGTTAAAAGAGAACTGGAACATTTTAGCCAGACTAAGTTCACAGTTATAACCATTTCTTTCCTGGATCCGATAAAAAGATACAAGCCAACTATTTTGGGCAAATAACACAACAAAGCATCTTAATATGATCAATTAATTATCTACCGAAGTCCAAGATATATGGAAGCACTAATATTATTTTTTGCCTACGGAAAACATCAAAGCTATTTTGTTCTTTTAAAGAATCCTGCTAATTAGTAGCATATCTTTGCTCGACCTAACCCTTTCGGCCTTTCCGGAGCTTAAAGAATTTTAAGTTACAGGGGGGAGGATATCACAAATCAAACAATGATCTTCCAGAGCGAGTGCTAGAAGAAACACTGGGCAGAAATTAAGAAAGCCAGGCCAATGGCAAGTAGTTTGACTTAAGCAACATAGTACACGTACATTTCACAATATGTTGCAAACCTTTAAATTTGGGCCAAATAATAAATCAGTAAACAATCAATCAATAATTGCTTCAACTCACCTTCTAGCTTTGGGAATGACTTGATGGATAGGATTTGCAATAGATCCTCAATTGCCTCATCCGACATTGAAGTGGACTTCAAATCTTTTTTTATTTCATCCAATGGAATCTTTTCAATCTGTTAACAAGAGAAAATAGACACATAAGAAAAGCAATAACAATTAAATATTAAAACAAAAAAAAAAAAAAGGTATTTCAACTGAAAACCAGCACGCTGCAGCCATTTGAACAACCAAGTAACTAACCTTGTCTATGGTGATGCAGACCTTGCTAAATTGATCTTCAGGTATGGAGTAGCGCATGAGTACTTCTTGTAAAACCTATAAGCAATGGAAAAGACAAATAAGGTGAAGAAAAATTGGAATAGAATCAGCCAAAATTATCACCATTTAATAAATTGAATAGCTCTATTGCTCTCAGCGACATAGCTCAAGCAAACCAATCAAATCATAGCACACTGAAAAGTATTGATACTCTTAACAGAATACACCAAAAACTATTGCACATATACTAGCGCAGTTTGAGAATATCACAAGTTAGTACCATTATCAAACTACAAAGCCAGAAGGAAGAAAAAAAAATGACAGTACAGTCAGCAATGATTTCAGAATCTGTGTTCCAAATTGGAAGGAAGCAAATTATGTTATGCAAACACCACATTACTTAAACAAACTTTCCAACAGGATTTTATGCATATAAACAATTATCAGCTCTCTGTCTACAATATTATTGTCAATTATACCAACTAAGGATTTGTATATCAATGTGTTTAGATCTAATTAAGCAAAAAGTACTTTCATATCATTATATGTCTTTAAAACTTTAGTTACTATACCTAGAAAGCATTAATTCCCTAAAACAAAAGTTGAAGATCCATAAACAAATAAAGAGTTTACATCTCCAAATACAAATATACTATATATAGCATATTAAAAAATACTGAATAACATATAACCCTTGCAGAACCTATCGAGCCAAAGGAAGTAAGGTCGAGGACAAAACCTGTTAGTCTACTTCTGTGTGGATAAGAAATGATTATACCTTTCGACTTGAAACTTTAAATCCAACATCTGAAGCTGTAATTCCAATCCTCTTGAAGAACGTGACAATAGCAGAAATAAGTTCTGCTTCAGCCTTGCAAGAAAAGAGAAGAGGAAGAACTGATTAATAAACTGCACAAATGTAGAAGACCATAATTAGACACGTATTGGATTGACTCTAACAGAAATAGGATTAGGAACCATCTTGATTGACGCACGAAAGTTTTGGAAAAGAAAACATGTGTGAAATTGAACATAAGAAAGGTAAGAGCTAAGCAAATAATATATATATATATATATATTGAAATCTTGAAACTAGTTTTAGGATGTTACATTGTCTACAACACATAAACACTGTCTACACCAGATCAGTTCAGTAGTTCATCAAGTTTGTAAAGCTGGTTGCACTTACCATAACCTCCGGTACACCAATAATGTCCATGTTCCACTGGTAGTGCTCTCGGCGCCGTCCCCTTGTCATTCTTTCATATCTCCAGCACTGCCCTACAGTAAACCATTTCAGAGGGAGGGGAATAGATTTTCTGAACAGAAAAAAAGACGGAGATCAAATTCTGGCATCTGTACCTGGATACAAGAATCATAAGTAAATACATAAACAACAATAATGTATGCAACTCATAACTTGGCACAATTAAACTGACTCCCAACAAAGGAAAAAGAACAGGAAAACATAATTAAATGTGAATTTGAAAATTATACATAGCAAAGTTCTATAGTAATTCACTTCCCATACCCTTTTTGCATTGCCAGCCTTGCCAAAGAAGGAGTGAGCTCAGGCCTCAAAGCAACCCGACGATTACCCCGATCTTCAAAACAGTAAAGCTGCAAAACAAAAGAGAATAATTTATTAGATTTGAAGCTGAAGATGCAAGAGTATGAAATTTCCTTTTCACTACATATTGTTCAAATTTAGAAACTGATAATCAGCCATCAATCCCACAACTTCCCAGGCTATTCATTGACTAAAGAAATTCAAATTCAAAATTTGAGGAGCTCATGTGCTCAAAGGACCTATTGGATGATTGGTATGGATCCCTTCTTGATGCTGCATTATTTGATAGCTCCGCATAAAATACAACACATGGGGCCTACAAGCAAAGAACCCATAATAAGCCTAATACGCCACCACTGGCCAGCCAAATACCCCATTAGGTGAAATGTCCAATCATTCAACACTCTTTACACTTTCCATTTTCTCTTTTGCCAGTGCTCCGAATTGAAGAGGGATAGATATTACTCTTAACGCCAGAGATGAATTCCAATGCACACACACTGGTACTTCACTTTAATGTGTGATCTCTATATTATAATCAGGTCTCTTTAAAAGGCAGTCATGCACCAAATGATCTGCATGCATTTGCACAAGTCATTCATTCAATGCATGTCCTTCCTTGATGGCACCCAAATCAAAAGGTATGGATTTCAATCTAGATCATTTTGTTAGAGGTTATAGTGGTCAATTATGTCAAAGGATTCCACATGATTAATTATTACTCATTTAGCCACTGATAAACTGAAATGAGTGGTCTTCTCTTCTCAAGTAGAATTGACACACCACTATCACTATCAGATTCTCAGTAACAAATACTATTATTGCAATGATAACTCAGTATCTACATTGATAATATCACTAAAACTGCAAGACAGCCAGCAAATTGTCCCAATTTTCAACTTATGAATCAAGCAACAGCTCAAAAACGCTAACCTGGTCCTTTATCTCCTCCCCAGCTTTTCTAACAAAAAGCGCCTCCGACTCCAGCACCGGAAAATCCACTTCCTCGAAGCCATACAACCGCGAAACCTGAAATCGCTAAACTATCACCAACAATCCAGAACAAAAAAACATGAACGCATAAGCAACCACACAACCAAATCCCCAAACCTCTTTGAAATTACTAAACAGCCAGTTGCGGAGGCGCATATCCTCCGGCGCGAAATCCCTGGTTCCTTTCGGAGGATTGACGTCGATCTTCTCCGCGACTCCGGAAGCTCCCGACGGTGCAAAGGCACCGGAAATGCCATCTCCACTCAATTGTTGCTGTGCGGACGCGGCGGATGAAGAAGACAAGCTTCTAGGGCTGACGTAGAAAGGAAGCCTCCGAATTGCGAAGGTGCGAGTTCTGGTGAAAGCGAGCGATGAAGAAGAGGAGTGAGAGAGAGTGGTGAGAGGTAGGAGGAAGGGTTTGAGGATAAGAAGCGAAGAAGGTTTTGCTATGACAGACATGGTGGCCGTTGCTTCTGTTGCAGAGTGTGAGTCACTGTGTTCAGCTCCGTTGTTTCGGCTATTTGTGCTTGCGTCTTAAACAGGCCCAGGCCCAGGCCCGAACCTGTATAACAAGCCTTCTATCATATTTGAAAGCCCAATTCTCAATTTTGGGCTAGCCCATTCAAATTATATTGGGTCACAACCTTGGCCCATTATAGACATGATGTCTTATGTCTATTCCTGACTCGGTTGACAGCACATGCTAATTTTGTGAGAATCTCGACCTTTATCTCGCTAAACACATTAGCGGGAGGAGGAAAAAGTAATAACATTTTTAAAACTTTATTACATTGTTGATATTCATAATATTATATAGATTATTCTAACAGAGTTCGTTTTTGTAAGTCAATAATTCAATTATATTATTTGAATTTATTTCAATAATTTCACAAATGAAATGTCGAGCACCAATATTTATTACAAATAATAATATTTATTTTCGTCGTCATAAAAGAAGACAACATTATACTTATTTTGCGCCTTGGCTTTTTTCTTCTTTTTTTTCTTTTTTTTGCATATCTTAAAACTTTATTCTCACTAAATCATTTGAAAAGCGGATAGTTTTGAACATTCGAGAAATAATTATTGTATGTGAATTCGAGATTCGAACCAGAATAAATAAGAAGATACCATATCCCCAATAATCATCAAGACAACTTCTAGCACTAGGAGTCTTCATAATTTATTGATGTCTAAAAGGAAAATAAAAGAAAACATGATAGAGAAATTAAAGAATGCATATCATGTGGCATGCAGCTTCAATAATTATTTCCTTTCTTATCCTCAAATATCTTCTTCTTTTTTGTTCCTTTTGAGATGGTAGTATGCTATTTGAGAATTGAGGCATTGTGTGGTTTCCTTAATTTTAAAGGGCAAAAAGTGAAGATAACATGACAATAAACAGAGAAGATTGAAATAAATAAATAAAATGCCAAAATAATAACAATAATAATAATAATAACAAGGTGGCATGAAAATGTGTTTTGGTATGATACGTACACGTGAACCAATCTTTGGAAGAACCGAAGAAGTGGGTGTTTTTCTTTTTTATATAGGTTTGTGAAGTAGACGAAACCGTGCGTTATTTTGTTTTGTTTTGTTTTTGTTAGGTGAAAAAGCATTATCATTGTGTTAATTGTTATTTCTAATTTTATTTTATCCACATAATGTACTTTGGGTCAAACGACAACGTCTACGGGTTTTATGGACGAAGTTTCCCATAATATTGCACGTGAAAAACTAGCAAACTACAACTGAAGTACATAATTTGTATTAAAACAAAATTATTTTTAT
Source organism: Pelargonium myrrhifolium (assembly GCA_036897405.1). Classification (NCBI taxonomy): domain Eukaryota; kingdom Viridiplantae; phylum Streptophyta; class Magnoliopsida; order Geraniales; family Geraniaceae; genus Pelargonium; species Pelargonium myrrhifolium. The sequence goes on from JAYMTK010005388.1 coordinate 8,752, forward strand.
TTTTAATTTATATTTTTGGCGAAAAGAACTATAAATACCACGAAACAGATAAGATCAAGAAGGAAATCCAACGAATAGTGAGAAAAATGTTAGTTTCACCTGTACATCTTTTACAAGTTTTCTAGTACAAAATGCGTGACAATCTAAATTGCCGGTTATCTTGTTTTTGTAAATTTATAGGATGAATATAAGTGATATGTTAATATTGTGGCATATTCTCATTAATCTAGTTTAACATAAGTCACAATTATTCATGGGAAATTCCATATAAGAAACATATTAATTAATCACCTATTTTTCAATTAAATTATTTGTTAAACACGTAGCTTTTGTGCACCTCGATTCTTCCAACCATTTAATTTATTCGATTAGAGGACTTTAACAACCATAATCTTTACCTCTTTTTATTTTATTTTTATGCAACTACGACTTTTTTTCTTCTTCTTTCGAATGAACTAACTCCCCCAGAATTTATTAACACCCTAAACCATTTGTGAAAATAAACAAAAACTCTCTCTCACACACATATTCATAAACAGTTTAGTGGCTATATGGTGATATGAATCTATGTTTATCGACTACACATCTTATGTGATAGAATATTTTTCGTTTACTAGTATAGTAGATTCAAAATTTGATGATTAAATAATGTTGCACCAGCCGTTTATTATAGCTTAACTTTTATGCACCCAAACTCTCCATTATTATATTCAGTCACAACCCAAATTTATCTTCTAATCACATGTGGTCTACCCTATGATCGCATTCACTCAAACAAAAATAAATACAACAAGTCAAATACTCCATCGAATCAGCTGTAGAAAAAAAAAATCAACTTGACAACATAATAAAGTCAGATATAAACACTACAATATTTTTGGGAACGTATGGAATTTCAATGTACATTTCCCACATAAAACTGGACTTTTCTTTTTTCTATATATATTTATATATTGATTGCTAATTGCTTCTTCAATTGATAATATATATATCACGCATGCAACATATAATTAGAAGTTGCGGCTTTGACGATTGCGACGTATAAGAAGAGCCTTAGTGCATGCCAGAGAAAGAGAGAGAGATCATCATCAACTAGAATTTGTATTTCTTATCCTATTATGGTTTATAGTTTATGTTCAATTTTATACTATTTTTGTTTTCTTTTGCATTATTGTTGGGATAATGTGATGGTTGTATAGTTGAGTTGGTGACAAACTCATGGAAATTTGTCAACTTTACGTATGCATAAATTTGATTTTTTTTAAAATATATATATATCACATGGAAGGAAAGAAAAACGAAAACCATAAGATAATGCCACTTTTTAAAAATTGTATTGCATCAAGATGTCTCAAAATAAGTTATTCAAGAATGATATGTTTGTAGTATTTATTTGTCGTAGCAAATGCAAAAACTTTTAGGCTACGTTTGGTACACCGTAACGGAATGGAATGGAATGAGCATTCTAGGCAGAATGCTATTACAGGCTGAATCATCATTCCATGCAGAGCGTTT
>JAYMTK010005389.1:0-10265 GCA_036897405.1 Pelargonium myrrhifolium
GTGCATAATGTTCTCGTATACATACCCGTACAAGTCTATGCTTGTACCAAATGGTATGCTTGTACCAGTGTGTAATAGGGGGAGTGTCTTTGTCATTTGCCCTTCATGTTATAACTAACTTCCTTAAAAGAAAATATGACACTCATTTTGGGACAAAAATGCAAAACAAACAAGACACTTATTTGGGGACGGAAGGAATAGAAAATATACAATACTAATTAACTTATTTTTTCTTATTTTTTATTTTAAAATAAAAAATATTTGTATTTATTTTAAAACATAAAGATTATAATTTTACTCTATGTTTTAAAAACAGATCTGAAAGTCGTAGAAAAAAGAAGAAGAAGAATACGAAGACGACCCCGTGGTCAAACCGAAACGGGTTCCCCAGCTTGCTTCATCTTTGTTTTATTGCATCCCAAATATATTGTGAATCCCATCTAATAAGTATGTCCTCCATGGAATAAAAATAGCATATTTTTCACAGTACCACTTGCTCCATTTGTTTCTCAATCACCCATGCATCTATATATATATGGTCCATCCAATTAATTGCATCAACATATCTATATATCTTCACAGAAATGATGAGATTAGGAGTGTTCAGTTCCAGTCTGGTCAGTTCAAGGCCAGTTTGGTTACAATGTACATAAATATAGAAAGTGGGTTCAGAGATCTTGTCGAAAATAAGATCAATATAGCTGGCATTAACATGTTTCATGTCTTCCTCTATAACCATCAATCGTCCCCACAACATACCATACCAACAACCTTTCAAATGCGATCTCAAATACAAATGTCCGCTTCTAGTTGGATGATGAGATATTTATATGTGACGTTAGTGGTCACACGTATGTGCGATGAAACGTTTTTTCTTTTTTCAATTATCAAAAAACATCCTTTCATCGCATATACGTGTGACCATAATTAACATCGCATATAATTATCTCATCCGAATTAGAAGCGAACATTTGAATTTCATATCATATTTTGGATTTTATTATAAAAGTTGTAGTTTTAACTAATTTGGTAAACAGTAAACCTAGCATGGTTTGAATTGTGTTTCAAATTTTACCGTAGAAGATAAGATATGACTTATTTGATCTGAATTTTTGAAGGATGGTCAAGTTTAGTTAAAAATTCAAATACACAGCAGCTAAGATACAAATTGCGAACTCTACATCTGACCTAAATTAAGCTAAGTTTCTCATTCTATCTCTCTCTCTCTTGAGTGTTGCCCCACTGAGCCGAAATGAACAAACTAACCCATCAACTTTTATGCATTCATTTCAGTCATTGTTTGGTCTCCACAATAATTGATTAGATTTTATCATTGGCCCAAACCAACATTAACACGCAACTACATTTATACATTCCCGTCTCTCTCTTTGTATCATGAAAACCATTAGGAAAAAAAAGGTGTCTGGCTCAATGCGGAGCAGTAGTATTAAGTGATTTCTATCATTTGGATAATATATATATATTTATACACACACAAAATATTTAGTCAATGATTTTTCTTATTACAACTCAAACTCCTGCTACTCCTACACCTACCTGAGTTTTTGTAGTTCTTGTAAAACTGGATTGTTTATATTCACACACTTCAATATACAAATAGGTTTAATTCAAATAAGCATACGTTATTTTTATATCTATAAACACAGTATGGTTGATCTGAATTTGATATGTGGACTTAACTTTTATTTATATGTTTTTGTATTCTAAAAGATCGTTAAAATAATAAAGTATACCTATTTGATAAAAAGAGTTAAATAAAAGTTCTATAAGTGTCAAGTAACTAATAAAGTTGATTTTTCCAGTAATGAATAAGTGTAAAGTTACTATTGAACCACATTCTACATATAAGTTCACTAAACAAATAGTGTTGTCTACCAACATTTTATCACGAATGTACTCTCATTTAACCTCGGATGCTCTAACCGCTGAGTCATTTTTGCAAGTACTATGTACTAAATAGGAACTGTGGCATGTCAACAGTATTTAAGCATCTTTTAATGAAGATAATATTTTTTACGGATTCAGCTTATCATAAGAGCACGTGCACTACTATTGTACACAAATCATAGTAATCAGTAATTAACATACGTACGTAGACACATATATATAATATCAAGATTTATCTTACGTACGCATTACCAAATAATGCGTTGTTTAAGCACACGGGTTCTACGAGTTCATTATTTAACTTCCCACTTTTTTAAAAAAATATTCTTTTTGTTAGTGGAAACAAAAAACGAGCACCGAACAGAATTCATTTTATAAAAACCTTATAAGCTGCACTAGCTCTTCTCTCTCTTCCTCGTCTTCCATTAATGGAGTACTCCACTTGGTTCTTGCACCTTGTGCTCCATTTCTTCTTCATTTTCTTCGTCGCTACCTTCTTGCTCCTCTTCTTGTTCCTCTTCTTTCTCCGACAAAAGCTCTGGTGCAGCTGCGAGATTTGCCATGCTTACGTCACCTCGAGCTGGTCCAAGCAATTTGACAATCTCTGCGACTGGTACGCTCATCTCATCAACAACTCCCCCACCAAGACTATACATATTCATATATTATCCAACACCATCACAGCGAATCCTGAAAACGTCGAGTACATGTTAAAAACCCGATTCGAAAACTACCCAAAAGGGAAGCAATTTTCCATGATCTTGGGAGATCTGTTAGGTCATGGGATCTTCAACGTCGACGGAGATTTGTGGAGGTTTCAGAGAAAAATGGCGAGCTTGGAGCTCAGCAGAGCTTCGATTCAATCCTATGCCTTGGAAGTTATCAACCAGGAAATCAAGAACCGGCTCGTCCCGCTCCTCTCCGATCAAGATTCTGATTCTGTATTGGATATGCAGGATGTGTCTAGGAGATTCTCGTTTGATAGTATATGTAAGTTCTCGTTCGGGCTCGATCCGATGTGTCTTGAGCTGTCTCTTCCCATGTCGGAGTTCGCGGAGGCCTTCGACCTGGCATCGAAGATCTCGGCGGAGCGGGCCATGGCGGTGTCTCCGGCAGTGTGGAAGGTGAAGCGGTGGCTGAACCTCGGGTCGGAAAAGAAGCTGAGAGAGGCCGTCAAGATGGTCGATCTTTTGGCCACGGAGGTGATAAGGCAGAAGCGGAAAATGGGGTTTGAGACGCATAAAGACCTCTTGTCCCGCTTCATGGGATCAATAGCTGACGAGGCGTTTCTAAGAGACGTCCTCGTCAGCTTTCTGTTAGCCGGACGCGACACTGTCGCGTCCGCCCTCACCAGTTTGTTCCACCTCCTCGCGGATCACCCAGAGGTGGAGAGGGAGATTTGTGAGGAGGCGGACCGGGTGGTGGGACCGGGCAAAGACGTGGAGAGCGTGGATCAGATGCGGGAGCTTCACTACCTGCACGCGGTGGTGCATGAGAGCATGAGGCTGTACCCGCCGGTTCAGTTCGACTCCAAGTTCTGCCAAAACGACGACGTGTTGCCGGACGGGACGTTCGTGAAGAGAGGAACTAGGGTTACTTATCATCCATACGCCATGGGTCGGGTGGAGGAGATTTGGGGACCGGACTGTCTCGAGTTCAAGCCGGAGAGGTGGTTGAATAAGGACGGCGAGTTCGTGCCGGAGAACCCGTACAAGTACCCGGTTTACCAAGCTGGATTAAGGGTCTGTTTGGGTAAAGAAATGTCACTGATTGAGGTCAAATGTGTGGCTCTTGCGGTGGTTCGCGGGTTCAGGATCGAGTTGGCGACGCCGACTCACTCCGGTCCCCGGTTCTCCCCCGGACTCACCGCCACTTTCAGCGGAGGCCTACCGGTGCTGGTACGGGAAAGAAAATTAGTCCCACAATCTTTCGTATCTTCATAGCCATATATAATAACGAATATTCAAAATATATATACAAATATAAATTGATTCATCGATCTATCTGTCTGTCTATCTGACTATATATGCCGATCTACAAGACGAAGATCTTGAGATTGATTATATGTGTACATGTCGTGCAAGTGATTATTGTTGCATCTGGATAGCAATGCGTGGGTGAGCCAAAAGATGAGCAGGAGCGTCTTGTTTTCTTTTTGCATAAGAAATTTTGCGTTGAGATGACAGTCGAAAATATATAGTTATAACATCGGTTAAAGTCGTCCAGCAATCTGCCCTACTCTGATCCAAGAAAGATCACGCAGATGTGGATCTTGATTTTTATTTTCTTGTTTTGATTGCTTTTGGTACAAAATAGAACGGACTATGGGTTGGGAGTTGGTATTTATTGTTGGAGGAGGATTCATACCTGTATTGTTTTTACATGTATTTTCACATGTATTTGGTATATTTAAAGGAATAAAAAATATATTTATAATTATTAGTGTGCAAACGTTGAAAAGTTATACACTAATAAATTGTAAAAAGTAATTATAATACATCAAATTTTACGAAAAAAAATTAAAACGAAGATTTTGTGAACGATATTTAACAAAATATATACAGAATAATAACATTTGTAACAAGTTCATCATTAAATAAAAACTTTACCATTTTCTGCCCTAAACATCTGCATTAATGGTATCAGATACATGTGAAAATACATGTAAAATAGATACATGGAAAAATACTTTTCCTTTATTTTTTTTACTGCAGATTTTTTTTGTTGTGTTTCTTCAAGGGAAGGAATGTAATTGGTTCTGATAGCTTTTTATCAGTTTGGGTAGTGAAGGGCACACACTTAGTTCAACTTGCTGATGGCCACTTCTTTTTGTACGTCAAGGATATGTATAATGTTTTTTTATATGTAAGTTTATAAATGCATACATGCATGTACGTATGTGTATTTCTCTGCATGGTATATATACGGAGTACTATATACGGCTCCTTTCAAATTGAGTTGTATTTATTTATTTTTTTTTTGAAAATCAAATTTAGTTGTATTAATATGGTTGATTGTACTCACGAATAAGGAAAGTGTAGGAAATTTGTACTTTTGGGAATTTTAACGTTAACTTCTGCACAGTGAAAAACTCTTGATCTTAGTAGTTCAACTGCAAGGTAAGGTGAAGGTAAAGTTGAAGCCAAAGTTAATCAAGTCGAATTAAGTTGGGGGCCTCTCCGTCACAGAATATCTCATTTTTTAACAAAATATTCTTCTTTTTTATCATGTGTCATGTACATAACCTAAAAAATTTCAGATTGCTCATTTTGTCATTCTTCAACATTCAAGAACACATAAATGTTTGAAGTTTTCGGCAAGTTTCCGACAACCAGTTATCGCCGGAAACTGCAAAAACTCGCCAAAAACTTCACAGGTTTGCCGTAATTTTCAAAAACCCGCCGAAAAACTCAGAAATCAAAAGTCAAGCAAAATCATGTGCAAAACGTGTAAAGTACATGTAGTCAAAAGTTAAATAAAACTTTAGGCTATTCATATGCAAAACGTGTAAAGTACATGGGGTTCATGTGTAATTACCCTTATATTCAAATACAGTTTTTGAATACCTTGTACTATGCCGGGGGGCTCTCCGTCACAAAATATTCTTTTTTTTTTTATCATGTGACATGCACATAACCTAATTTTTTCCAGAAATACTCATTTTGTCATTCTTCAACATTCAAGAATATATGAATGTTTGAAGTTTTCGGCTACTAATTATCCCCGGAAAACTGCAAAAACTCGCCGCCCATATATTCAAAAAGTGTTTTTGAAAGAAAAGGAGAAATGCACATTTTGTTATTCTTCAACATTCGAGAATACATGAATGTTTGAAGTTTTTGACGACCAATTATCGCCGGAAACTGCAAAAACTCGCAAGGGTTTTGAAAGAAAAAAGAAAAGAAAATCTGCGTTCACGGTGGGACTCGAACCCACAGTCTCCCGCTCCGGAGGCGAGCGCCTTATCCATTAGGCCACGCGAACGTTAATGCACATTCACATAAGATTCCATATAGATCACTAAATACAAAGAAAATAACAAATGAATATGAAAAATAAGATTAGATAATATGAAATGAAGAACATGATGATCTCATTAATCACTCTATTGTTTCATTAATTCAATCAGAAGAAGAAAAAATTCATAATGAAAACCCAAAAAGAATTTACAAAGCTGTGGGTGTGGGTTTGCTCTTGCTTCTATAGTAAACCTTTCTCCTCTTGTTTGTGAGGTTTTGAATGGTGAGCACAATCTTGCCTGCCTCTCTTATGTGAAATGAATTTCTTGCATATTCTGTCAACTTCTTTTCTCTTTGGATCAACACTGTGTATGATCCTTCATCTTCTGGTACAAACTCTTCCTTGTAGTTCACCTCCCATCCCACCACTGTTAGGTCCCACTCCAATGTCATCCCTCCCTGTATATATCCACAACATATACATAAGTTAGTGCTTACTCCAGTTCAACGGACAGTTCAGTACACGAGACTCACAAACTTGAGTTTTGAGAGGACAGAGAATGTCGTTCATGTACGCAATCTTACATTTGTACAAGAACTTTCTTTAATTTTTGATATAGAAAGGTGCCGAAATCCTTTCTTGCAACGTCCTAGGTCCCGGATTATGTACAAGGGTCCTAGTGTTTCAAGAAGAGACTAAGTCTCTGTCCTCTAGTCTAGGGCTTTTGGCACCTTACCGCAATAAAGGGGTCTTTTACACCACCACCACCAAAGATGTGTTGAGTGGGATCGATCATGAGACATTTTCTTACTCACGCAGCTTGATTAACCAACTATGTCACCCTTGTGGTTATTTGTACGAGAACTTGAATGGTACTATTGTGTTTGGTTTCGCAACTAGCTAGCAACTTACTACATTCGTTTCTGAATAAGTGTCGTTTTGAGATGATTGAGATCGTTTTTGTATTCAATCTTATCTTTGTATGAGAAGATTGTGTACATAAATTACTCTAAGAGTCTCCTTTACTAGACCGTCTAGTTACTTCTTCTTTTTTTATACAGAAAAGTGCCGAATTTTTTTCTTGCAATAGGTTAGGTCCCTGTTTAAGAACAAGGGTTCTAGTGTTCAAGGGAGAGACTATGTCTCTGTCCTCTAGTCTAGGACTTTTGACGCTACTGCACCAAAATGGTCTCTTACACCACCACCACCAAGAATGTGTTAACAATTTTCTATGCAAATATAATGCATATGATCTCATAGCTAAATGAGTGAATGAAGGTACCTCAGTGACTGGAATTTCAACTGTGCCTACAGAGTATGGTTTCACATGTATATGCTTAGATTTGTCTTCAGTACTGAACTCTGGATCATTCTCTCTCTGCAGACCACCATGTTCAATTGGGAGGTTCTCTGGGTTTATATACCTGTTTTCATCAATCAAATAAAAGGATCAACACAAATATTAGCACACTATCATCGGTAGCGTTAAACTTGACTCCAACTCTAAAACTGATAGTACTCAACACGCCCATTATTGCCTTGCACGTGGGCCTAAGTACCCACATGCAAGTCTTCTTTTGATGTTTCGGTCAACGTAAAACTAAACTTCAAACTAAGAGCTCATGTTCTGAGGTCGAACCTAAGCTTAACATGCTTTCAAGTAGAGCTGACAATTTGAACCCGAACTGCAGGCAACCGAAATTTGATCTGATTCGATCTGGCCAGCACATTCAAGCACTTTCAGAGCGGACTCGAGTTAGGCTTTACCAACCTGACTCCAACCTGACCTGAAATCCAATTTGTCAGCTCTAGTTTCAAGAATGACCCGTCAGCCTTATCTTTCATATTAATCCAAGTATCCACGTCCAGGGTCATCTAACAGCTTAAACTTTTGGATCGGAGCTAAGTTTAACGGATTGTTTACTTGAGAAGAGTCTCTGTGGCATTGGCTGGTCTTGCAAATATGAATCTTCTCTTTGTTCTCTGGCTTATGAACCTTGAGTGCAGCACATGAGACACATAGTACCAAAACGGTACATTGATCACCAACTACAACAACAACAAAACACACAAATTAGAACCCTAAATTCGTTTCTCAATTCCCAAAAGTTTTGTTCATGCACACACATTTCTATGAACTAACTCAGGATAATATTCTTGAAAAAGTACTATAAGTTGCTTGCAAAGCGCACGTAGCTCCTTCATGGCCGGTCCCGGAGAGTTACCCAAATCCGTAACAAGAACAATCTTGTCCACATTTCCTGGTCTAAAACTCAATTGCCTTATAGCTTTTTCCATGCATTGAACTCTCCATCTCAAGTATTGCTCGTTTTTCTCCTTCGTCCCGAACGTTCTATTGTACAACTCTCTATCCCGAAAGGGCCCGAAAAGATTGTAACACAGAGGGTGACCATCTTTGTCAACACTATTTGTGTATGCAACGTTGGACAAGTCCTCGGATTCGAGCTTTTCTTCGAGGATTCCCTCGACGCTCATCTCTTTCCGCCATAGCACGGTCTTTTGGAGCATGTCGTAGGCCTCGTCGACCTTGAAGTCCCTCGCTCGTAGGAATTTTAGTAGGACCGTGTCGCTTCCCGGGTGGGATTTGCTAGGGAGAAGGGGGATTCCCCACATTGTGATCTCCCGGAGCCTTTCAGATTCCATCGCGGCCTCTATGGGGTCATCGGACTCTACAGGGGGTCCGAAAAGGTGATTCCCCCTTATAGCATCTTCCACCTTGCATCGGAACTCGAGCAACGCTTTCTTCTTTCGCATCTTCATTTCGATTATGACGGCTTCTTGCTCCGCGTCCTCGTTGTAGTATTCTTTAAAGATTGGTAGATCTTCGTTCTCTTCGTCTTCTTGGAGAAGAATGTCGGCAAGATCGCAACTCTCTGAGTCACCATCTCCAACTTCTGTATAGTTATCATTATCATTATCAGTATCTTCTTGAGTTTTGTCGTTCCCAGGAACGTCTACAGTAACATTATCATTCCTGGGAACGACAACTTTATCATCATCACCATCATCATCATCATCTCCTCGTCCTTTTTCTCGAGTTTCATCATTAGCCTCTGGAGCTGGGGATTCTCCCGTTTTGTTACTATTCTCAGGATCATCGTTTTCCCCAAAATGCTCGGATTCATCGGGACTTTTAGGGGTATGGAAATCTTTGGGGCTATAAAAATCTCTAGGACTAGGTTCAATCTCTAGGCCACCAAATTCTTTGGGGCTATGGAAATCTTTAGGGCTAGGGTTGATCTCCTTGCTATCACATTTTTCGGGGCTTTCGGGATCTCTAGGGCTCGGGTTGATCTCTTCTTTCTCCGCCATGGCTAGTATATCATCTAGATATCAAAATGGAGTAATAGCCTCCTCCTTCTCCCTTTCTCCGGCGGTCAAAGAGAGAGAGGGAGAGAGAGAAATCGCCGGAAAAGTTATGAATGTTGATACAAATCAAGCTCCTCCGGTGGAGAGAGCTATGGAGGAGAAAGGTTGAATTGTATTGGTGCCAATGGCTATGCAATGTGGTGTCCCTTTTTTTTGTTTGAAAATTGAAACCTACACCACCAAAGTACATTTTTTTCCTCAAGAAAGAGTTTTGTATTCCCAACCGTCAATTCCATTGGCGCCAAAATTAGGTAAGTTTGTTTGTAAGAAAATTTAGGGGGTTTGACTCCATGACCATATGTTTACAAAAATAGATAAGATTTTTAATTTTTACCCATATACTCGTGTCCTTGCCAAGAAAAAACAATGGTATTAATTTTTTCCACTTAATCTAACGTAGAGTCCGAATTGACCCTATGAATTTTTTATTTACTGATTTTATTCAAATAATAAGACTTCATTATTCAAATGACAAGACGCATGCACGACTATATATACAAAAAGTAATAGTTTTCATATTTTTGTAGTAAAAAAGTAATAGTTTTCATATTTTTGTAGTACAACATAATATGGTGTTAATATCATCTCTGGGGGATGAAGTCGCACGTGCCCTTGAGTCGCCCCACGAGATGTAGGGATATCATGCGTACTATTACAAAGGGATTGGAGATTCACGAGGAGGTCCGTTGATTAGCATGTCGCATTGAAGCCCTGAGAGAGGATTCGGTAGGTGTTGAAGAGATTTGGAAAGTGTACGCGCAATCATCAGATCCCACGAGAAGTTTCGAGAGGCATTAGAGGGGTTCCTAAAAGTCCATGAAGCCTACAAGAAGTGTGAGACCCTTTTTCGCATAGTCTTAGCTTAGGAGGGGTTCGTGTGTGGCAATGGTTCATATATGACTGACGCGACACATTTCATTAATTGACACGTCAATTTATACGACCAACCATGTAGCATCACTCTATAAATAATAGACAAATTTAGTATAATACCCTCCATTAGATAA
>JAYMTK010005390.1:0-10265 GCA_036897405.1 Pelargonium myrrhifolium
ATGGAGGCTGCGACCGGGCTGAGGCGAGGGAGGAGAGGAGGCGGCCAGGAGATGAGGGGGAGGGGAGGGAGGGAGGGGCTCTCCGGCGGCAAGAGCCGCCGGAGAGAGAGCTGACGTCGGCTGAGGAGAGGAGGTTGGGCGGCGGCTAGGGTTCGCACGGGAGAGAGAGAGAGTTCAGCCCTAGTTTAGTTGCGTAAACTCGTCGATTGTCGTTGTTATTTGCTTATGTAGCACTATTTTATTTGATGTGTAAGAGCTTTTGGAGATGGAGAAGTGTTACCAAACAAGGCCTAAGAGGTTATTGCATTATAGTTCAGTAACAATCACTAGCATGCATGCAGGTGAATGTTCTGGGATTCGCCTACAATTCCATACTCAAAGGAACCAACAAGTAGGGGTGAAACTTGGTTACTCTTTTATAAATTTTGCATCACTGAAGAAAAATGAGTTCAACTGTTCAAGTTAATGTGCTAGTTACATAATGCAGTGAATACAATAACTTCTTGTGTACACACACACGCGCTCCTAGAACTTGGCACCAAAATATTAATGACAAACATAAACTAATAAAGCAAAATAAATACCTGTGAGAGGCCCTTAAGCACAGAACCAATATTTGGAATTGCAAACCAATACATGTTTGGATCGATAAGTTGGCGTGTCTGTAATACAGAAATGGTAAAGTTAGAAGAAAGAAGAGGCTGAACACTGGAGACTATGAACATGTATCAAGTGGAGAACCGAAGACAGGAGTACATAAATGTAAAATAGTTAGAGTTGCGATACACCTATATCCATCTATATATGTATATGTATATGTGCAAAACAGCTTTAAAAAACATGCTCCTTGTGTAAAAATAAGCATTAAAAAAACTGAAGGCAGTTGCAGAATTTATCCTTCCTAGACAAATACAGAAGTTTGCAAGTAATGAAGGGATTTTGACAAATGATGACTATTCCCTCTGAAAGGTTAGTCTAGCCAATAGTTTTTGCAAATCAAGCACATATGTGAACATGAACAAGAGCAAAAGAATCAACTTTGGAGTAATTTTCGGCTTGATCAATCAATTGAAACAACTATGAGTGATTCAAAGTAGTTTCTAAACGTTCACTAATGATGCAGGAAAGCTAGCAAATGAACTTGTGGCCCAATCAAAGAAACATAAAGGCAAAGGGGAAAGGAAGCAGTAAGATGTTTGCTGTCCTGTTTAGCATTCTTGCTTATTTCCTATTATCCTTAGGATAGTAATTTTGTTTGCTTGGTAATATTTTCCTACTCCCTCGATCCCAAAATGAGTGTCTACCTCCCTATTTTTGTAAAAATCAAGGATATGTTAATTAGGATTGGACTTCCCAATTCCCACTTATACCTTCATAACCCCATTTGCTCTTATTGTAGCAAACAAGGATTCTAACTAGCTTATCTTAGGATAGTGCTGGTAATTCATGCATATCTAACTAACCGAAAACAGAAAGTGGGCACTCATTTAGGGATGGTGAGAGAAATTTGTTTGCTCAGTAGTAGTAATTTCCTATTCTGTTTAGGAATCCCGTAAGGGATAGATAAATCTTTATGGCTCCCCTGTAAAAGGGCATATTGTGCTCCAGTAATTAGTTAGTTTTTGATGTAAAACATACTCTCACATTATAGATTCTTTGCAGTATGTGTCCCTCCTCTCTAGAGTGCTACTTTGCACTCTTCCATGCTGCATAATGAAACTCAATAATAATAAAATATCATACTAAGAAGTCATGCTGAAGATGATACTCAGTCCTCTTCAAGATATGGTGTTATTGAGTTTACAAAGCTTCCCTGTTGTATATATCAGAAATGTTCTACGGTTAACAAGGCAACAATGCAACTTACCGTTACAGTAGGGAAAGCAAACTAACTGTATGAACATAAAGGATGTAGTCACGGAAAAGTTGGTAGTCCAAAACTTCAAAATTAAGGAGAGGAAAGAGGTAAATATTTTTAAACTTAATTCATTTTATAAACTTTAGTTGTACTTGTATGTAAATGCCACCTTGTGGAACTATAACCAAATTCTTCAACTCATGCAAATCAGACTCTATGCCAGTATCACATTCAACTACTGAACACAAACCAAATCCAACTAGCTTTGGTTACATTGGCCAATAACTGTTCTTTTCATTTAACCCCCAAATTCACTTACAAGAAGGCCAGCATTAATCAAAAGGGAGATGTGGCCATCCTTCACTTTCCCTCCAAGTGACAAAAGTGAGCACTGCAACCATAAGGAAAAAAAAAATGTTCAAAACTTTTGCAATAGTAAATAACACCTATGCAATGTATATTTGGGAACTGTTCTGAACCATTAGTAGCCCTTGAGAAAAATATACCTAGAGATAATTATACAGATGATACAGAATAATGAATATACCCCAAATGTTTATGTATCACTATTTACTTATGATTATTGCGTTGAACAAGTTGCACATAATAAGAGTTATACAAATGACTAAGATGTTTAGATATGACTATTTATTCAATGGAGCCTATGATTAAGGGTTTTTAAAAAATTATATGCTTGAAAGCAGATTTTGAAAATAAAATAAAAAAGAGAAGGTAAATATCATTAACATTACTCACTAGTTCTTCATGTTCAATACTAGGTTCCAGCTTGGAATCAATAACATGTGTTTTAAACCACTTAAATACTTCAAGATCACCTTGCTTCTTTTCTTCCATCCTTTTCCCAACATGTTCTATCTATAAATAGGTTTCAGAAAGAAGCTGTCAGAACAAAGCCAATCCTCGAATACGCTACACTGAAAGATCATATAGTCTCCAGTCAGTACATGACGAACAAAGAACAACCATAAAAACCACAAAGCCAGAAAATTTTCCATACATAAACATTAATGTAACCTTCTATAGTATTTAAATTGTCGAAATTAAAACTGCAATCAATATTATTATTAGAATTCCCACATGCTTGCAACTTATTAGTCACAAGAAGTACTTTACATTTCAATGCAAACCTGGCTTATATAGTCATCCACAAACATTATAGCATGATCATCTTGTCCAGTATTCAGTTTAAATATGCGCAAGACTTTCTCCCTCCTCAAAGACTGCAACAACAACATGATTTGTCATTCACAAAACCATTCAAGACAACCAGACTAAAGAGCACAATAGTTAACTATGCAAGTGAATGCAAGAGAGTAAGGATACATGGTATTGACGGACTGAGTAGACTTTGGAACAAAATCATAGTATTCAAAACTATATATTTGTTCAACAATCTTAAATATTTCAGAATCGCAGATAATTGATACCAACTTTATGCTCAACCTAATTACCAAAGTTTCATATGATCAAGGGACTCCACCTCTAATTCTCTGTCCACTTGAGTTCTATCCACTACACTGCTGTACAATTGTGACTGTAAAACAAAGGGCTGAATTGAAACCTGAAATATATACCCAAATTATGAATCAATGTACAGAAGTCCATGCTCAGTTATTCTAAATTAGGAAATATTGACTGGATAATCAATAATTCCCCATTTTGAGACCTAACCTTATCAATTTGGGGAAATTGAGCTCTCATTATACGAAGCGCTACCATTGTATCACTAAAGGTGAGATTTTTCTCTGCATTCAAATTTGAAACAAGAAACTTGGTATGAATACAACACTACCAAAAGTTTTGAATTGTTTAGAAGAAAAAAAAAGAGAGAAGAAGCATTCGCAGATGTACCAAGCGACAGAGTAGAGTCATCATCAACATCAAAATCAATGCTTTCGGGTTCTTCCTCTCGTCGTCGCTTCTTGTTCCCAGTCGAAGATTCTGAAACCTTGTTCATCCCCTCACTCAATCTCTAAGGCCAAAACTGTGGAAAATCAATTCGTCTAAGAACCTTTTCTTGTGCCCCAAAAAGAAAAAAATGATACGTTGGCGATGTCCGCTAAGGTGGGTCGGGTTGTTGGCTCCTAACCCGAACTTATAGTGTCTTCGGGTTAAAATTGGATTAAAGTCATCGGTTAGAGTTTTAGACTAAAATTAGAACCGGTAATTTGGGTCATGACCCATAACACGACACGAGTTTAAGCGTGTTTGGGTTCAACATAATCGTGTTAATGTCGGCTATTTCAACCAGTTTAATAATCATGTCGTGTTCGTGTCGAACGTGTTTAACCCGCCTAAACCGTTTGATCAAACAAGTCATTAACGGGTCATGTAATCTGTTTATTAACCTACCTATTTTAAGGATAAAAATTCAAACTTATTGTGTAAAAAATTACCCATATGAGTTAAACGGGTCAAATATATCGAGTTATGCCTTGTCACTATCAACTAATTTATATAAACGTGTTGGGTCGGGTCATATAATTTTGAACTCAACTACTTAAACTTGTTAGTCGTGTCAACCCGCCTATAAACAAGTCGTGTTCGTGCTGACCCATCTAACAAAATGTTAAACTTTCAACACAACACAAACACGAATTGTCAATCTACATAAAATACATTGTTTTTGTGAACTTCCTCGACCTGACCAACTTTATGGGATAAAAGTAGGGTCGGGTGTCCCGTCAAATTCGAATCCAAGTTGTGAGATCTAACGTTAAGATCTGTCATTAGCTGTAGCACTCCGTTTTCATTTCCTTTAGTTTTTATTTTAGGTAGAGTTACCAAATTAGCACAGATACAACACAGTTTGCCATAATTGGGGTTAAAAATTTCTCACTCCTCTCTCTTGGCCTGGTTGGACATAAGTTGCCGAGCTCTTGGAAGTATGGAATCTTTCTTCTTCTCTCTCTCTCTCTCTTCGTGCAAATTAGTAGTATAAACATAGATCTCAGTTCACTCAGTTCTCGGAATAGAAATCTATACAAGATCTTTCTGTTCCCACTTTCGTGCTCTTCTTCACGCTCGCTCTCATTCATTGGGATCTTCGGCCTCTCTCTCTTACTCCACTTTCTGGTATGTATCTACCAACACACTCTTATACCACGACATCGTTATCTTTCTTCATATTGGTCAATCAATCCCATAGAGTATCACTCGGTCCACTCTTCGTTCAAACAAATCTGTGAAATTATATAATGCGTCAAATTGAGATTGAGATTGAGATTCAGCTATCAAACAGCTCGGTCTAATCAGATCTGAACGATTTTGCTTGATTTGATTTGTATCTTCTGCAATTTCTTGTTACATCTGTGAATCCATTTTAGTTTCCTTGTGTGAATATAAGGAGTAAAGATTTATACCCAGTTGAGAGAAATGTTGCCGACACTTTTGAAGTTTCAATTTTGTGAGGTGGGTGTGTTAAGTTTCATCGGTCTCTTTCAAGTTTCGCATTTGCGGAATCACTATCACGCATAGGAGCTGACAACTGTCGGTGATTTGAATGTTTCATTCCATTTCTTTTGTTATTCCTGTTATGCCCTCCTCTTTTCTTTTCAATTACTACTACCAGATGTGGATTTAAGATTCATCTCTTGTTTCTTGAGATCCTTTCTTTGTTGATTTTGTTGTTCTGTTTCGTTGTTAGTTGTGAATATATAGTACTTGATTTGCTTGCTTGCGCTGCCTCGGTTCTTCAAATGAGTATGTCTTTTAACAGCTTTTGATGAATGCAATGATTTATTCCCATGACAATAATCTGAATTTGGTTTGTGTTTGCTTGTTCATTTTATGGGTTTGAACTTGTGGGATCTTTTGGATTATCTTTCTGTTTCTCACTTACTGCCTAATTTGATCAGTTAGGAACAAGGAGCTTCTTGTTATGATAAGTTGGTGTTGGGACATCTGTTGAATTTAAAGCAGAAGGGAAGTTTTCCTTCTTCCTAAAACCACAACAATGGTGAGGGGAAGAGGGGACGGGAATCAAAAGAATCGGTTGATTATTGCTGTTATAGTTTTGGCAATTTTTTGCGGTGTTGTTTACTATTCAAGAAACCGTGGTGCAACTGCTTTGGAGTATGGAACTAAATCGTTAAAAAAGTTTAGTTCGTCTTATTTGGGTGGGGAAGAAGGTGCTAGTGAATCTTCCAGCCAATTTGTGGAAGATTGGGATGATGATATTATACTTAAGAGCATTCCTGTAAGTAGTTTCTGATGAATTAATTAATGCCAATACTCTATCATGTTCAAGTTATTATCTTCATCTGTTCTCATATAATTGAACTAACTCGGGTTTTTTGGGTTTGTGTGTTCAATGATTAATATTGAAGGTTTGTGATGATCGTCATTCAGAGCTGATTCCTTGCCTAGATAGGAATCTTATATACCAGACTAGATTGAAGCTGGACCTGAGTTTAATGGAACACTATGAGAGGCATTGCCCAGTGCCTGAAAAACGCTTTAATTGCCTAATTCCTCCTCCACCAGGGTACAAGGTGAGTTCATCCTTGGAACTCCGACAATAGATGGGTTTTAAGGAGTTTGACATTTCACTTTTCCATTTCATTTCATTTTATTTCCCCTGTTCTTTTTGGTTGTAGGTTCCAATAAAGTGGCCGAAGAGCAGAGATGAGGTATGGAAAGTGAATATACCTCACACCCACCTTGCGACTGAAAAGTCTGACCAGAAGTGGATGGTTGTCAAAGGTGAAAAGATTGGTTTTCCCGGAGGCGGAACTCATTTCCACTATGGAGCTGATAAGTACATTGCGTTACTTGCAAAAGTAAGTAGATCAGTCCATTCACAATGAGAATGTTAAATTACCAGCGTATTTTGGTAAAATTTTGCCTCTTTCGTATCATGATTCATGCATTGATCCATTCATCCATTGTACTGGCAGATGCTTAAGTTTCCGGGTAATAATTTAAACAATGGTGGAAGGGTTCGGACAGTTCTTGATGTTGGCTGCGGAGTGGCAAGTTTTGGAGGATACCTCCTTTCTTCTGATATAATTGCAATGTCAGTAGCACCCAATGATGTTCATCAAAACCAGATCCAGTTTGCCCTGGAGAGAGGAATTCCTGCTTATCTTGGGGTTTTGGGAACACAAAGATTACCTTATCCAAGTAGATCCTTCGAATTTGCACATTGTTCTCGTTGTCGGATTGATTGGCTCCAAAGAGATGGTATTCTGCTTCTTGAGCTTGATAGGTTACTGAGACCAGGGGGCTACTTCGCTTACTCATCTCCTGAAGCCTATGCACAAGATGAGGAGGATTTGAGAATTTGGAAGGAGATGAGTGCCCTTGTGGAGCGTATGTGTTGGAAGATAGCTGCTAAACAGAACCAAACTGTTATCTGGGTCAAGCCACTAACTAATGACTGTTATAGGAAAAGAGCACCAGGTACTGAACCTCCTCTCTGCAAATCAGATGCAGATCCTGATGCTACTTGGCATGTGCCCATGAAAGCTTGCATCACACCTTACTCTGACCGTGAGTACCGTTTGTTTGCACTCTCTCTCTCTCTCTCTCTCACACACACACACACACGCACACACACAATTGCTGTATCTATACTTAGAGCTTGTCTACAGTGTTATGATTGATCTACTGGCAGCAATGCCTGGTTGCTGAAAATTGCAATCATGGATCTTGCTGAGTTAAATGCAGTATGCTAGTGCAACATGTATTTAACTGTACAATGTAATTATAGTTTATGGATTTTTTTTTCCCTTCCAGTTACATATGCACGATCAAATATTCCATGCTCTCTATTCACGATCTTTAGGCTTTTCTTCAAGCTATATGCTTTGCTTGTCATATAGCTGTGTTGTGTTCCTTGCTGTGTGCATTAATGTCTATTACCAAAAGCTCTTGAAGATACACTAACCATATATTATTCTTTTCTTCAGAACAACACAGAGCACGAGGGAGTGGACTGGCTCCATGGCCTGCTCGATTGACTTCTCCTCCTCCCCGACTGGCTGATTTTGGCCATTCTAATGAAATGTTTGAGAAGGATATGGTAATCTATCACATATGCCTATCTGTTAATTCATGGATAATTCTGATGTTGTCTGATTGTGCATATATCATTATAAAGTAATCAAATAAATATACACTGACAGCATAGATGTTGTGCAGGATGTTTGGCAAGAAAGGGTTGACAGTTATTGGAATCTCTTGAGCCCAAAGATTAAGCCTGATACAATCAGGAATGTGATGGACATGAAGGCAAACATGGGTTCATTTGCAGCTGCTCTGAGAGGCAAAGATGTTTGGGTTATGAATGTGGTTCCAGAAGACGGACCTAACACTCTTAAGATTATATATGACCGAGGCCTGATTGGCTCCATCCATAGCTGGTACGTGTCACAAAACTTGCATAAAATTCGTATATGAAAATTCCTGCACTTTTCCAATATTAAAGAGATTATGTAGTTCAAGCCTTGAAGTGTGGTTAGTTATTTTCACAACTAAAGCATTCTGTATTCTCTGCTGAATGCTGAGATCAATGTTCTGTGATGGTGCACAACTTTGACAGGTGCGAAGCCTACTCAACATATCCACGAACTTATGATCTACTCCATGCTTGGAGCATCGTCTCGGATATAAAAAAGAAAGGTTGCAGTGCAGAGGATCTATTAATAGAGATGGATCGCATCCTCAGGCCAAAAGGATTCATCATCATCCGTGACAAACGACCAGTGGTGGATTTCATAAAGAAAAGTTTACGAGCCCTGCACTGGGAAGCAGTGGCAACCGCAGATGCAGAGAAGGGGTCGGGGCAAGATGAAGACGAGATTGTGTTCATCATCCAGAAGAAAATGTGGCTTACGGCCGCAAGCTTCAGGAATACAGAATAAAACAGCAAACAGACTCGTCAACTCCAGCACTATAGGTGGGTGGGTGCATAGCTTGGCTTGAATCTTGTTGCTAGTTTTTGCTTTTCTATATAATTTTGTAGCTTCATTGCAGTTAATTTATTTAATTATTGTATTCTGTTCAATCCTGTTGTAATGTATTGTATTGAATATTGATGAGATAGCTATGATGTACTCCTATTTACATGTTTTGGATATTTATAAGATTTTCCAGGGTTTTACATCAATGTGATGAGATGTGTGCCACACAAACTAAAAAACTAAAATAAGTTTATCAATACAATAAAAACCATATTGTCCTTTTGTTTTCTACCTCTGGCTCTGCATTTCCAAGAAACCCATTGCCCTCACCTTTCTCTCTGAGCTCCCTCCCACACGCAGGTCCCATCTCTCCACTACATGAAGCCCAACAGCAAGGTAGAATAGTAAACTCTAACATGAAACTCAAATTCATTTTAATAGCTTAACTCAATCGAGCACTAACTCAAAAGATTGATTAGGAAAAGATTAAATAAGACAAATAAGTTCCTCGAGAGATTGCATAATTTGAGGTAAAATTTCTTGCAACATAATTTAATTCATTATCCATTGCATTTGTGTGACATATAACACAGTGAACCACAGTTTATAGCTCTCTCATTATTGATATCTTTTGTTTTCTTCCATTATATCTATCTATCTGGAAAAATCACAATCATAAGAATTATTTAGCTCAACATTAGGATACAATTAATTTTGATATTGGTAAAATCAAAATTAATAAAAGCCTGTCGTGTTTAGACTAGCGCGTTGTATATATATTTGATCTAACACAGTATAGACACGAAACATTAACATAAATAGCCAACCTTAATATTAAAGCCTTGTTTGATAAGTTTATTGACTGTCTATAGAGGTTATTGTCTATAGAAATTATTATTTTAAAAAGTAATTGTATTGTTTGGTAAAATTGTCTAAAATGAGTGTATTATTATGAAAGGACCATAATAGCCTTTAAGAATTTTAAAAAATGGGCATAAAAAATGGCAGTATACCTCACACATGTAAAGGGTCTACCGCCCAAATAAAAGTTCATGAGGTAACACATGGGCGGTAAACCCACCTACACGGTGGGTATATCGCCTCCTACGGTATTCCGCACCCCTTACAGGGTATACCGTCCAAAAAAAAAATACTAAGTTAACAAATGGGAGATATACCCACCAACACATGTGGGTAGACCGGCCAGACACATAACAAAGAGAGAGAGAGCGATGTGGAGAAGGAGGGCAGTGTAGGTATATGTCTATATAGATTTGAACAGTATAGTCACAGGAGCTATTTAGCTCCTGTGAAAAATAGAGGTTTTATGTCTATATATCATGAATGTCTATAGACATTCATGATATAGACAATGTAAACAAACAGACTTTTGGGTCGATCAAAAAAACAAACAAACAGACTTTTGGAGAAAAAATGTCTATAGACAATTGATATAGAGGTCAAGTAGACTTACCAAACAA
>JAYMTK010005391.1:0-10264 GCA_036897405.1 Pelargonium myrrhifolium
GGTCAATTGTCTGAGCTAAGGTTGTTAGATTTGAGTTGTTGTTATGCACTCAATGTAATCCCAGCGGGTCTTTTAAAAGGTTTGTCACAGTTAGAAGAATTGTATATGAGTGGAAGTTTTAATGGATGGGAGGCCAAAAGGTATCTTAGAGGCAGCGTAACAAGTAATGTTAGTCTTGCAGAGTTGAAACATTTGCCTAACCTTTGCAGTTTAGAAATAGAAGTTCCAAACACCCAACTTCTTTCAAAAGAGTTGGACTTTGAAAGCTTGGAAAGATTCACAATTATTGTCGGAGATAAGCTGGTCTGGAAGATTGAAAAAGAGTTTAATAAGAAAGGAATCTCGAGAAAAATCAGTCTGCAGCTTGATACCGCTAGCATTAATCATTTGCAGCACAACGTTCAAAGATTGTTGAAGAGAGCTGAGTCTTTATGTCTAAAGAAACTGAAGGGCATCAAGAGCGTCATTCATGAATTAGACAATGATGGTTTTCCAGAGTTGAAGCGTCTCATAATCGATGAAGATGATGAGATTCAATTCATCGTAAATGTGGAGACTAAACAGCACAAGGCCTTTCCTGCATTGGAGTCATTGTACCTGTGTAATCTATTGAAGCTGAAGAAGATTTGCAATGGTCGGTTGATGGAAGACTCCTTCTGCAAATTAACAACTGTGGAAGTACGAAATTGTGACAGGCTGGAAAGCTTGTTTTCTTTCTCCATGGCCTTCTGCCTTCCATGCCTTCAAGAAATCAAAGTATACAACTGTGGTTTATTGAAGGGAATAGTAGCCAAGAAGAGTGAAGAAGATGATAATGTTAATGGTAATGATGCGGTCTGTGAGAAGATAGAGTTTCTTGGATTGCGCAAATTATCACTAAAATGCCTTCCTCAGCTCATAAACTTCTACTCGGGTGTCAAGATGCTTCCCATACTAAAAGAGAGGCAAAAGTTGATGAAAACAGATGTACAATCAAAAGAAATATTTCCTGAGAAAGAGGAACCAAATTCTTTCATGCCTTTTTTCGACGAGGTAACATTTGTTAATTTCTTTCTAGAGTAGTGTCATATAATAGAGAAATCTCTCAACTAATGCCCATTATTTAATGCAACAAGCATTTAGCCTATTATTTGGTTGAGCTTTAGGAATCTAAATAGTCCACCACAAATGTATCGAATCAAATAATTTGAAAGAACAAGAAAATTTATATCTATTTCCATATTGATCCTATAAATCCCTACCTCATGGATTTGAACTTAAAACCTCCTTTTGAAAAGTAAACAAGTACATTCCAAGAAATCATTGAAAATAATGTGGACTTATAATGGAAATATCATTAAATTAATATTTATTTCTTTGTGAACAGAAGTTATGTAATCACGACTTCTATATATAATATAATACACTCTTTTCAAATTAAATAAATTATTAAATTATAATCTCTCATATGCGTGTCACCAAAGTATGATGGAATATGTTGATCATATTTGCAGGTTTCATTTCCTAGGATGGAGGAATTGACATTCTTTGAAATCTCTAATTTGGAATGCATATGGAGCAAGTATAATCCGGAGATTTTAAGTTTAAAAAACCTTCAAAAATTAAGTGTGAAAAAATGTGGCAATTTGAAGTATTTGTTCACTCCTGCCAGTGTTATGTGTCTTGTGGGACTTCGAGAATTGTCAATTACAAGTTGTAAGATGATGAAAGAAATTGTTGTAAAGGAAGAAGGAGAAACAACAACAAATGCTATCTTATTTCCTCAATTAAGCAAACTTTGTCTTCAAGATTTGCCCAATCTCACAACGTTTTACTCGGGGGTTGAACAAATAGGGTCAAATGAGAACATTGATACTGTCAGACAACCTCTCTTCAATGAAAAGGTTTGATTTATTTCTCTTCATCCTACTGTTATTTATTTATAATATAGTTAGGAAGTATACTATCAAAATTAGTAATTTGTAAATTTTCTCTTGATTCGAATACCTTCAATTTATGATAAAGTTTAGGATTGTAACAATTATGCATTTTATAATGGTCTGAACATTACAGGCCACCTTTCCTAACTTGAAGAGTTTGGAAATCTGCAACTTGGATAATATTGAGAGTATATGGCTTAATCAGTCCAATGAAGAAGATTCATTTTGCAAACTGGAAGATGTAGAAGTACAAGCATGTGCAAAGCTTTTAAAGATTTTCCCGTCTACGATGCTCATCAAAATTCAGAGTGTGAAGAAAGTCTGGATTCTTGATTGTGAGGCCTTAGAAGAAGTATTTGAAGTCCAACAAGGGTTAAATCTGAAAGAGATCACATATGATGTTACAACAGTCTCGCAGTTAAGAGACTTGTATTTAGTCCGTCTACCAAAATTGAAGTTTGTATGGGAAAAGGATTTCTACAAAATTCTCAGTTTTGAAAACTTGTGTGAAGTGGATGTTCGCACATGTGAGAGTTTGAAATGTGTATTTCCAGCTTATGTGGCTCAGCGTCTGCATCAACTTGAGGAGCTACGTATAGAGGATTGCAAAGGACTAGAAAAAATTGTTGAAGATGACGATGATGAGAATAAGGAAGTAGTAGAAGTGTCTCCTACATTCATATTCCCTAAACTGTCTGACTTGTATCTTGAAAAACTGCCAAAAGTGGAGTGCTTTTATTCCAAGAAACATGCATCAGAATGGCCACTACTGAAGGTGTTAGTCGTGAAAGATTGTAATAAGATGTATGTTGTGGACATGCTAAATTTATCAGGACATGAAGGACAAAACCAATTTGAAAAGGTATGTACTCAGTACTCAACTTCACTATTTTTCCCCTTTCATTTCTTAAGTAGTTAATTAAGCTGTTGCTCACTCCATAGCCATACATAGTACTTTCATGTGCACTAAACTTATATTGGAAGAAATTGACATCAACTTCAGAATGACACATTATTCATGTATTTAAAGGTTATCATCTGCCCCCACAATTATTACTTTATCAGAATGACACATTTTAGATTTATTACACTATAAGAAGGAATAAAAATTTGAAAGACTAGTTTCAAAAATAATAATAATAATTTGAAAGATTAAGAGAATGAAAATAACACTCACTTCAATCACAACACGTCACCTCATTAAATTATACTCACATTTCAAATGAATATGTGTGCACGAAGAACCCTTTTAGATCAAGCAAATTTTATAGACATTTTTAATTGAATCAGTGGCTCATTCTAAACTAAAGTTATCTTGCCTTAGGATCCTTACACGCTACAAAAATGCATAAGGTATACTTATATATTTAACCGGCGGAGGGAGGCTTTTGAATAAATTTTACTTCCTTGTTAATCCCATGAACCTCTACCTCATGGTCAAAGAAGTCAATGAATTGTTTTTCAAAAACAGAATTTCAGTCATCTTAATTTCTATACGCAGTACACAAATATTTTATTTTCCAGATAAATAAATTATACTATCTTATATGTATGTCACGGATTCATGAAGGAATACACTGATCATATTTGCAGGTTTCATTTTCTAACTTGGAGGAATTGAAATTGTTTGAAATATCCAATCTAATATACTTATGGAACAAGTATCACCCATCAATTTTGAGTTTCAAAAACCTGCAAAAATTGAGTGTGGAAAAGTGCGACAGCTTGAAATATTTGTTCACTCCATCCATTATTGTGAGCTTTGAGCGACTCCAAGAATTGAAAATTCAAAGTTGCGTGATGATGAGGGAAATTGTTGCAAAGGAAGGAGATGCAACAATGGATGCAATTACATTTCCTCTATTAAGTTGCCTTTATCTTGAAGATTTGCCTAACCTCACAACCTTCTACTCCGGAGTTGAAGAAATGTACCCGCATGAGAACATTTGTACTGCCATACAGCCTTTGTTCAGTGGAAAGGTTTATTAATTTCTCTTTTCCTTCTTGTCTCTCATATTATGTATTTATGATACAAGTATCGGTTTAATTTATAGTCCTTAATAGTAATTTGTAAATTTTATCTTATATCAGATACTTCTCATTTATGCTGAAATTAATGTGTGTAACATTACAGGCCAATTTTCCTAACTTGAAGAAATTGAAAATCAACAACTTGGATAAGATCAAGAGTATGTGGCACAATCAGCCAAACGAAGAAGATTCATTTTGCAAACTGGAAGCTGTAGAAGTAACAAAATGTGTTGCGCTTTTGAAGATTTTCCCATCTAATATGATGAGCAAAATTCAAAGTGTGAAGAAAGTCCATATTCTTGATTGTGATGCGTTGAAAGAAGTATTTGAAGTCAGAAAAGAGCCAAGTCTGAAAGAGATCACAGATGATGTTACACTAGTCTTGCAGTTAAGAGATTTTCATAAAAATCTCAGTTTTGAAAACTTATGCAACGTGAATGTTCGTAGTTGTGAGAGTTTGAAACATGTATTTCCAGCTTTTGTGGCCCGAAGTCTGCATCAACTTCAGAATCTATGTATAGAGGATTGCAAAGAAGTGGAAACAATCTTTGATGTTGATGTTGAATATGAAGATGGGAATGAGGTAGTAGAAGAAGAAGTGTTTACTATTATATTCCCTAAACTGACCCAACTATTACTTAAAAAGCTACCAAAGGTGGAGTGCTTCTATCCCAAGAAACATACATTGGAGTGCCCAGTTCTAGAGGAGTTAGATTTGGATGATTGTGACAACATGTCTATTTTGGACTTGCTAATAAATGTACCAGAAAATCATGAACAGAATCAATTTGAAAAGGTACGTTTTATCTCCACTATTTTCATTTTTTTCCTTTCCCTTTCTTAAATAGGTAATCAAATGCTTATACAGTTATACCTAATATAATACTATAGATACTTAGATGGTATTTAATTTCATTTCTATTATAGATATTTTTTTGATGAATAGGTCGTATTAATATTTGATAGACTTATATTTTTATATAGAAAATAGTGATTAAATATTAACCATTACTCTTGAAATGGTGTTATGATAGATATAAAAAAACTAATGATCTAGTTTAGGTATGTGAAATCAAATTGTAATGCAAAAGCATTATAAAAATGTATTTTGGGGTGACAGCAATAAATGTTTTAAATTGGTCTTTATCTAGACTAGACTTAAACAATTAATTGGTGATTAACTTTGAACACAAGTCTCATACTTTCTTTGACTAGGAAAGGTTGTATAGATACATTGTATAAGCATTTAAACTAAGTAAATATATTTTCCAGCTTTAACATCTGAGTATTAGAAGATTTTTCTTTTTTTAACTAGTTAATGCATGATTGCATTTGTTACAATGTAGCCTCCAAGCATTACGTTGGCCTAATTTGATTTTTTTATTTAAAAAAAATCATTATTTTTAGACTTATAAAAACACCTAAAAATCTCTTCTTTACTCTCATGTTATTAATAAATGTGCAATTTGATAAATAAAAAGTATTATCCTTGCTCACTTCATCACTTGCTAGTCATGTGACCTCAAAAATTTCATTAATACCTACATTGCTCTTCAAATTCTCTAAGGTTGCGTTTGAGAACATGGATTTGATTTGAAATTCATCATTTGAAATTTGATATTTGTCTATTTGAAATGTTGTATTTCAAATACAAATATAATGTTTGGAAAATTATAGAATTTTAAATGACAAGTAAGAGTTGTGATTTGAAATCTCATATTGTATGCATGTTTTGATTACAGTTGGATCTGGCTCAAATCCAAATCCAAATTCTTTGAGTATCTAAACACTTCATTTGGCTCAAATCCAGCATTTCAAATGAAATGTTGATTCACAAACACACCAGAAAATGACTATTTTCTTTACTTTTAAAATTTTAAAGTCTCTTCAAATTTGCATCTTTTAGAATTATATAATTGTTGATATCATGAGATCCGTAGTTGTTGCAAAGGGAGCCATGAGATAATTATGTGCTTTTATCTTGTAACAAGGAATATACCATATATGTTTGTAGTTGTTCCTAAAATATAATACACAAGCTATTTTAATACCTTTTTCCGTTACGTGATATATAAATAAATTATCTTCTCCAAAATCATATTTATTCCTGATATATAACCTTTTCTTTAATGAATTTGAACTCGTAATTTATTTTGTCATTTAATTGTTTTTTCAGCTCTTATCCCACTTGGAGAGCTTGACAATAGGAAGCAAGGATATGAAGATGATGACGAGGAAATATGGTCATTTCCCATCAGAACTCTTCCTTAATCTTAGAGAGTTAAAGATAATCGAGTTTCATGATGATGAATCGGCTGATTTTTCATCCATGTTCCTCCACGGACTTCTCAGACCGGAAACACTTGAAGTAAAGAACTGCTCATTCCAAGAGATATTCCCATATGACAGAGAAGGGCCACCAGTACTACTTCCTCACTTAACAACTCTAAGACTCCTTAAGTTGCCTGAATTGAAGTATATCTGCAAAGAATATTCCCCTTTGATCCCAATTATTGAGAAACTTCAATATCTCTCTCTACTGGAATGTCCTCGTCTGGCAAATTTAGTACCAGCCTCAGTATCCTTCAAATCTCTAATAAATTTGAGAGTTCAAGATTGTGGTGGATTGATATATTTAATGTCGTCATCAACAACTTCTGGTTTGGAGCGACTCCAATGGCTGTCAATAAGTGGATGCCAAATGATAGAGGAAATAGTGGCAGCTGATGACTCCCAAGAAGATGATCATGAGATTATTATTTTCAGCAAATTGCGGAGTTTGGTACTTGAAAATTTACCAAGGCTCGCAAATTTCTGCACTGCTAATTATGCATTCAAATTCCCTGAATTGAGATATGTAACTGTGAGAGAGTGCCCCAATATGAGGACCTTCTCTCCAGGAATCACAATCACACCAGAGCTAGAGAAAGTATCATTTGGGGATGCACAGCTTTGGAATGGTGATCTCAACACTACCATACAGCACATCTTTTCAGAAATGGTATGTCTGCTGCTCTTTACACTCCATCTACACTTCTTTACCTCTCCTATATGTTGTCTTGGTTTTTGGCTCCATGTATTTTAAATTTGAAACCATTTTCTTTTAAATTTAAGGAATCACATATATGATGAGGATCTTTAGTATCTCAACATATATGAACTCGTAGTTACTAACATCTCACTTTAAAACCCAATTTGTTTTCTTACAAATTAAAACTACATAAATTGTTGCATTACGCCAACTATACTTTGAACATGCCAAGTCATTATATACATAAATTCAATTGAACAAGTAAGTTAAATCATTACTCATAATGAGCTGAGCTTCTACAACTAAAAGGTTAACTTTGTTAGTTTGGTTTAACTAAAAGCTTCCACCGTTATATTTAGCTCATTCCATTTATATTTACCCAATATGGGATACTTTATTCCCTAATTTAACACTCCATCTCTCTGCGAGTGTTAACCTCACGTTAAATTTCTCAGTTTCAGGAACCTCCAATACCGACCACTGCAGATCCAAGTACTTTATCATCAAACCACCATTCTGAACCACAAGCTCAAATCCAAGACAACCCAACTGAATCAGCTGCAAATGAGATTGAGGAGATCTGTGAGGAATCCACTAAGCAAAGAGAGGAAGGTCAGACTAGTGAGCCAGCA
Organism: Pelargonium myrrhifolium; assembly: GCA_036897405.1. Lineage (NCBI taxonomy): Eukaryota > Viridiplantae > Streptophyta > Magnoliopsida > Geraniales > Geraniaceae > Pelargonium > Pelargonium myrrhifolium. Next base: position 7,614 of record JAYMTK010005391.1, read on the forward strand.
AAGACTGAAAATAACATTGAGCCAAGATGCAATGATACATTAGGAGAAAAGGTTGACGTATGTGGTGCTGCCACCAAACCAGGAAAAAGAAAAGAAAAGATTGAGGTCAGTGAGGAGGATCTAAATTATCAAGATCAAGCCAGTAGCTCCTATACAAGTAATACCATCCCATTGTATGGAGAATCCTCTGTTTCTACAGAACAACAAACTGAAAAGTCCAAGGAGACAGTACCTTCCCATTCATATCCTTCCTCTCTCAGTCCCGCCAATGAGGCTGAAGAAATAATCCATGCTGGGTCTCTTGCTCCTCGAGATGTTGTTACTTCTTCACTGTTGAGTCCAGCAAGTAATCGTCCTGAAACAAGTCCGTCTCTTGTCACGGAAGCGGGAACTAGCAGAGCAGCATCAAACTCTCAGCAAAACGATTTTCAGATTTCGCGTGCCACGCAAGAGTCCATTACATTGCTGAGTGAATTTCTTCGAATTCGTCAAACTCAACCATTAGATAGCATGAGTGAAGAGCAGGTCCAGTTTATGTTGGATGCTTTTCGTAGTCTGTCCAACATGAATTTTTCTGACTTGTTTAGTCCTTATGTTGAGAAGGCCAGAGAACGCTTATCATCTATAGAGCGAAAAAAGAAAATTTCTGAGATAGATTTAAGGATTGCTGAAATAAAGGCAGAAATGCAAGCACTAGAAGAGAAGAAGAAAGTCCTGGAAGAGGAAAATTAGGCATGTGTCAAAATTCTGCAAGGATGAACAATTCATATAGGTGCGTCGTTCGTATGATCATTCCTTTAATTTGTTGTGCTCTTGTACCGATTAATAATTATTTGTTGCTCTATTAGTTTGGTGCAGGTTGGTCTCTTTGTCTTCAATCATGTTACATTTTACTCACTGTGTGTGAGATAATGCCTCATAGAGAAGGTATAATATCTTTTCTATGAAAATATACGACTCACAGCACATTTTTTACATATTCTGGTACATGAAAATATGTATCTGTTGTTTCAAATTACCTCTATCTGCTCTGTCTATGACCTCATTATAAACTGTTGCATTATTATTTATCTATTCTCCAAATTTGCCTTTTAACCAACAACCCATTGCTACATTGCAGGAACATATGTTATCGCTAGCGATTCACAAGCATGAATTCTTTCAGACCCCATTGCTACATTTGCACCACAGCTTCAAGAACTCAAAGAGAACAAGAAAGCTTCGGAAGAAGAAAATGGAGTCATTCTATATTTGATTGGTGGACTATCTATGGTTCTTATTTCCTGAGTATAGTTGTTGCTATGTTTTGGACTCCTTCAAAGGAAATATTTGTGTACTTTTTGACTGACAATTGTCACTGCATCTATGAGAATTGGATTCATCAGACATGAAGGAATATGTTGTTTGATTTCATGGTGGAGTTTTCTGAAGTGAAAATAGCTAAAAGGGCTTAATTTTTAGCTTGTAGAGTGAGTTTAATTTTCCATATAATTAATCTCCCTTATAGGAGGAGTTGAGTTTTGAAGGCTTTGATTTCATTGTCAAATTATGGAAGCTCAATGTTCAAGGCTTCTTTCTTGTTTTTTTTTTTCTTTCAAGAATTGCCAAAAAAAACTAAAAGAAATTTATCCAAATGCAATAATTTATGGCTCTCTTCTTCCTAGAATAAGTGTTCATTTTCTTTAAGAAAGTTTTATAAATAAAAAAATTTAAAGAAAGGACACTAATTTTGAGACAATTTAATTAAGAACACTAGAATAGATGAACTATAACTATCTTGCATGTGATGACATATGAATTAAGAAATACGAGTCTTAAGAAATAGTTTCCTTACGAGTAAAATATCTTAAATTAGCTCCAACGCTAAAACTCGAGATCTCTATTCATCACGATCTTTCAATGTAGCTCCATGGCGTGGAAAATAAGGAACTGGTGTAGGCTAGAAGGCAACTTAAGCGGGAAGACATCACATTCCGATGTTGAAAACCCTTGAGTCACTTCAAATGTTCTCTTCCTTAAATTGCATGAACATGAATATGTTATAGAAGGATACGACATGTCAACGCTTATATTAAAAGCCAAATACAAGAGGTCTCCATCGTGCGGGTAAAACCCCAAAATGGAACCTACTCCAAATTGACAACATATTTTTGCTGCGTAAAAATATGGGACATCCATGACATCTCTTAAATTTAACTCATGCACCAACTCTCACACATGATTATGACTATTGAGCTCCCAAATAACCAAGTTGGGATTATCACGAGAAATATAAACCAACTGACCTATCCGCAAATGCCCTCGGCACACTCTTATTGGAGAACTCAATTCACCTACCCGATAGCTTGGAGGAAGCGAAAGTTGAGTATAATTTTCATTGTCATTTCCATGATTCGACTCTAGGTCTAATTTAAATCCAATAACTTTTTCAGCTCCTGATGATATATTGTCCGGAAAAAGAAAAGCACCAACTCATCAAGTGTTCCGATTTCTTTGCATATTATTTAGGATTTAGGATATATTTTATTTATTATTATATGTTAATTAATAATTATAAACAAAATTATTTATAAAAAGTGCACGTAAAGTTGAAGCCAAATAGTCTCATGGGCCGTTGAAAACCTTTAACATTTGGGCTTATTTGTTTGGGC
>JAYMTK010005392.1:0-10264 GCA_036897405.1 Pelargonium myrrhifolium
ATTTTAAATGAAGTGTCACCACCTTATTAGTGCAACTGATATAACTTTATATCAGTCAACTGATATACATTAAACCCAATCTATAATACGTTTATTTACGATAATATATTGTTTATAAATCTCAAATGTTTAAAAGAACGTCAAATTTAAAATCACGTGACTAATTGTTATACTCTTCACGAGCATTTGAAACGCAGCTAGACTCGTAATGCAAACAACATACACTGATAGAAGATTTGTCAAAACTTTTTATTAAAGGAGTGAAAATAAAACAAAAATATATTATAAAACCAAAAATATGATTCAAACAAAAAATAACATAAAAAGTATCAATTTAACCGCAACATGATGATGATAGCGATTATGACACAACATTTACAATATTGAATGGTGAATTTATATTATCACAAGATGTTTATGTATGTCCAAACAATATATACTACAACAGTTTTGTTCCATAATCATAGATTATAGTTGTCTCAATCATTAATCAAATGATTTTTTTTCTTTCATTAATTTCATTGGGTTTGATATTGAAAAATCCAGCATCATGGGTCAATATGCATTGTATGGGTCCATATATCTTATAACATCACACCCACCCATATCTTCCTACTATTCATATACAAAAATTGTTGAAGATATATACATATTCTAGAACATCCGCGCTATCGCACGTATGATGTATATTTTTTTGGATTGAAATAAGGAAAAACATAGACTAACGAGCAACTATAGTCCGAGGGAAGGAGACATCACGGTCATCCTCCTCAACCAGAGCAGCAACACCAGACGGCATAACGTTGTGCACCACCAGACCTTCTTCGATCCGGCAGCTCAAAATTGGCCGACCAATCCGCCACCCGGTTACTCTCGCAAAAGTGATGAGTATTTGTAACAGACCAATCCCTCATGATCAGAGCTTCAATATCAGATGATAGGTCATCCAAACTCCAATTATCCGAATAATTTTCTCAAATAACCTTCACAACTGACTCAGAGTCGACATAAACAACAACCTTTCGTGATCCTTTATCCCAGGATATTGCATATATGATGTATATAGAAAAAGAAAATTAAGTCAAATAAAAATTGATTAAACTAAATTCACACTTGTGTATGTTTGATTTAAGAAAAAAAAAATACTTAATATTATCATTAAACATTTACATTTAAATTCAAATTCAAATTTATCATTAACTTTTGTAATGAAAATATGTTGAGTGGGCCGCTGCATGCATATCACTACAAACAGACTGAAGACCACAGGGGGAGGAAACATAAACGGGCCCTCACATGTAAGGTATCTTTCTTCCATAAACGGGCCATCACGTGTAAGGTATCTTTCTTCCTCATGTGGGCCGCTGCAAGCATATCACTACAAATAGGCCGGAGACCACGGGGGGGTGGGGCAACATAAACGGGCCACTTATCGGGCCAAGGCCTGGATCAAAACCAATTATGATACCATGTTAATCGGGCCCTCACGTGTAAGGTATCTTTCTTCCATAAACGGGCCCTCACGTGTAAAATATCTTTTTTTCACATGTGGGCCGCTGTAGGAAAATCACTACAAACAGGTCGGAGATCATATGAGAAGGCAACATAAACGGGCCAAGGCCTGGATCAAAACCAATTATGATACCATGTTAAATTTCATAACGGACTAATATAATAGTTTGAACTTTCCATACTAAAAGGTCAACCTTATTAGTTAAATTTCACTTGCACCATTATATTTAAATCTTTATCTTTATATTTTTCAAATGTGGGATATCACCACTTCAATATAACGTGACAAAAGTAATATTTTAAAAATAAAAATAATTATCGTCATGTCAACTATTTATCAATAATTAATTAAATAAAGATACATTACTGATAATTTGATGGCTTACATAATATTAAAATATTTTTTTGACAAAATATTAAAATATCTTAAATAACATTTTTGTTTACTATAAATTCAAAGAAAACTACCTTAAAAAAAAATAAAAAAATAAAATAAAAACTGAAATAGTCCAGTATTGGCGTTGACCCACCCAAATTAACGCACCAACCCAATACCAAAACTGGGCAATTGGGCATAGTCTTCTCGGATCTAACCCAAATTCTCTCCCAAAAAGAACCAGACCCAACCCTAACCCTACCGGATCCTCCGATCGGACTCTCTCTCGCCAAAACCTCAAATTCCGGCGTCGACAAGGCTTCTGCGACCGTCTCCGTAAGACCCATTTCGAATTTTAATCCTCAATTCACTTTTTTTTTTTGTATTTATTCCACTCTGACTGTGGAGTTTCAACGTGAAATTGATTTCTTTTGTTGGATTTTGTGATGAATAGATGATGCATGAGTTAGGATTTAACGAGTTGCTTGATTTGTTTGGTTATTTAGGTGCGTACAGTTGAGTTTGTTTGGATCTCTGAGATTTGGATGTGTTATTAGGCTTGAATTATGTGGGATTTGATGTGAGCTTGTTTCTGATTTTATGAGGTCGTTGGGATATAAAAAAAAAGTTTTTGAAGGTATATTTTGCAATGCTTTTGTTGTTTATTTTGATGAAAATGTGTAAAAAATGTGAGCTTTATGTGGCTTTTTGTTGATGATTGGTAGCTTTTACGTGGATTTTTGAACTATAGAGGTTAAGAGCTGTTGATTTGACCCTTTCTGATTTTTCTGCTCGTATTGTCCGTTCATTTCAGAATATTTTCAGTGATAATTGGTTTCGGTTCATGAAAATGAAGAATCATCAAGTTTAAGCTCTCTTCTGTTTGCAACGAGTTGCTTTCATGGTCTTTTTGCATGCATTTTTTTTTGTTATTTGGGTTGGTTGTCGTATTTCATTATTGCATAGTTATAGTATCTGGATCGTGAAATCAGAGTTCATCTCTGTGGATGCTATACTATGTTTGTGAGCTATTTGTTGTTCTTGTGCTATTTTACCGGTTAAACAACATAACTTATTCTCTTTATCAATTTTGAGGAATTACCAATTTGCCAATGTACTGTTAAATTGAAGTGTCAAGAGGAACTATGAACTCATATCCTTTCATTGATTTCTTTGGCTCAGGCTGGTTTTATGCTGGATTCATATGCCTATTTTATTGTTTAATGAACTTTTATAATCTCTAGATGTAACTTAACTGCTTCTTTGTTTGATTTCTTACTTCGTGCAGACTTCGGCTTGTTGTAATCCTATGAGATGGAAATACAAAGTGAGTCAACTGCTAAGAAACCAAAGAGATTGACGTCAATTGTATGGAACCACTTTGAAAGGGTTAGGAAAGCAGACATATGTTATGCTGTTTGTGTACATTGTAACAAGAAGCTCAGTGGATCAAGTAACAGTGGAACCACGCATCTGCGGAACCATTTAATTCGGTGTCTGAAAAGGTCTAACTTTGACGTGTCTCAGTTGCTTGCAGTAAAGAAACGGAAAAAAGATTGTACCCTTGGCCTCCCAAATATCAATTTTGACAATGGACAGAGAAAATTGGAGGAATTTGCTAAGCCAACAGCAATCATAAAGTTTGATCAAGAGCCCAAGAAAGATGAAATTATAAATCTCGGAAGTAGTAAGTTTGATCAGGAAAGAAGCCGACTTGATCTTGCCCGGATGATAATATTGCACGGTTACCCGATTGGCATGGTTGATCATGTTGGGTTCAAAGTATTTGTGAAGAATCTGCAGCCAATGTTTGAGGTTATGCCAGATTGTGCAGTTGAAGTTTCTTGTTTGGAAATTTATCAGAAAGAGAAAAACAAAGTGCATGAGATGATAAACAAATTGCAAGGAAGAATTAACCTTGCTGTTGAATTGTGGAATTCGTCGGAAAATGCAGAGTACTTGTGTTTGACTGCGCATTATATTGACGAGGATTGGAAATTACAGAAGAAGATTCTGAACTTTGTCACTCTCGTGTCTTCTCACACTCAAGACATGGTTTCAGAAGTAATTATGAAGTGTCTTATAGATTGGGATATTGACTCTAAGTTGTTTGCCATGACATTTGATGATTGTTTCGCCAATGATGATATCGTTTTAAGGATAAAAGATCAGATCTCTCAGAACAGGCCTCATTCAAGTAGTGGTCAATTATATGACGTTCGTTCTGCTGCTCATCTTCTAAATTCAATCGTTCAAGATGCCACGGAAGCGCTCCGAGAGGTGATCCAAAAGATTCGTGAAAGTGTGAGATACGTGAAAAGTTCACAATCAACTCTAGCGAAGTTCAACGAGATTGCCCAACAAGTTGGAATCGACAGTCAGAAGAACTTAGTTCTTGATTGTTCAACCCGATGGAACTCGACGTTCTTCATGCTTGGAACTGCCTTAGAATACAGGGGTGCATTTTCTGTCTTTCACGAGCACGATCCGAACTACACGTCAACTTTAACCGAGACAGAGTGGGAATGGGCGAGCTCCATTACTGGTTACTTGAAACTTTTTGTTGAGATCACCAATATCTTTTCAAGCAACAAATGTCCAACTGCAAATGTATATTTTCCTGAGATTTGTGATGTTCACATCCAATTAATTGAATGGTGCAAGAGCACGGATGATTTTATTTCTTCCATGGCTATGAAGATGAAAGCTAAGTTCGATAAATATTGGAGCAAGTGCAGTTTGGCTTTGGCTGTAGCGGCCATCTTAGATCCCCGATTTAAGATGAAGTTAGTCGAGTATTACTATTCCCAAATATATGGTAGTACCGCTCTTGAACGGATCAAGGAAGTTTCTGATGGTATTAGGGAACTTTTTGATGCTTACTCTATTTGCTTAACACTGGTCGATCAAGGTTCAGCCTTACCCGGCAGTAGCTTGCCTAGTACTAGCTACGATACCAGGGATAGGCTAAAGGGCTTCGACAAATTCCTCCACGAGACTTCTCAAAGTCGGAGTGTAATATCCGATCTGGACAAGTATTTGGAGGAACCTATCTTCCCTCGTAACTGTGATTTCAACATACTGAATTGGTGGAAGGTTCATACTCCTAAATACCCTATCTTGTCCATGATGGCACGAGATGTTCTCGGGACTCCAATGTCGACTGTTGCACCAGATCTAGCATTCAGCACCGGTGGTAGGCTGCTTGATCATGCCCGAAGTTCACTGAATCCAGAAACTCGACAGGCTTTGATATGCTCACAGGACTGGTTGCGAATTGAACCGGGAGGTACTTCACTCTAGTCTTTGAATTTTTTTTTTGTCATTATCGTCTTTATTTCAAATAATGCTTAGTTGGGTTGAGTAGATATCTATAAGGTAAAATCTTTCTCTGCCCTCTGGACCGTTAAAATTAGTTCTGAAATGTTCTCTTTTAGAATTCTCTTTATTTGTACGACTTTTACTTGAAACTTAAAGTGAAATGAGGGCAAAAATGTCATTCATTGAGCTCATAAATGTCATCAACCAATTTTTAGTCGGCAAACTACAATCTTCCCAGTATATACACAAATTAAGTACAAAGATTAAAACTTAACTTTTGAACAATATGGGGATGCAGAAAGATTTAACCCATTTCTATTTTACTTGCAACTCTCATCACTGTTATTGTTATTTTGTCATAGAGTTCAACCACTCTGCTCTATCCCTTTTCGTCGAGAGACTTGAAAGCTGAAACAAATTAGTCCACGGTACGTTTCTCACTTTCTCAGAAGTCAAGTTCCTGTTCCTCCACAGAAAATCCTTACATACATGGAAATATTGTTTGCGTTAGTCTACTGATTTGTGTTCTTGTGGCCTTAATTATCATACAAGGTTGGTGGATTTGTGATTGGCTCAGCTCAGTTATTATATATCCGGCTCTGATTATCGTAGGCATCAAACTCTTGAAGCCAGCATAGGTTTAGTAGATGAAACTCAATTTTCTTCAGCTTGTTCATAATTTATACTCAAATGAAAATGAGTGCCTGTTGTTGCACATCAGTTATATATATGGGTGAATCTATTATTTAGTTCTCATTTCAGTGAAATTATATATATTCCATTGAGCAAGTGATTTCTATTGAAATGCTTGTGTTTCATTTGCATATCACCATTCTTGAAATGAATGATTCTATGTTTGTTAAAGCTTCTGAAATTGGTGGTGAATAATGAGTCTATAGCTCATTATCCCTAAAATTGTTAGCTACAAAAAAGAAAAAAGAAAAAAAGTGAAAAGATCAATGATAAATTTCCATGCAATGAGGCCCATGTGTAGTAGTAGAGCACCTCAAAGCATTTGAAAAAAAATTCTCAAATTTTGTACAAAAGTTTTATATGAGAGGAAAACAAACTAGTGAGTTAATGGCTAGAGTCGGTAAAGCGAGTTTAACAAGTCACGAATTTACACATTTGCTTTAATAAATTTGTGGTTGCGGAAGATGTACTTTGATTCATATTTTTATATCTCGTTTGTGTTTCTTTTACTAACAAATTAATTGAGACGGTCGAATAATCTTTTTTAAAACTAGAAGTAAACTTGTTTTTTTTGTGTGGATTGTAATCACATATGATATACTTTATTAATTTTGAGTCAATCAGGTATATCCTCTATAGTTTACACGTTTTGCATTATACAAAAACTGAAAAACTCATGTATTTTACGAGCCAATTTTGGATTAGTTTTCTCTTTTCTTTTTTTTTCAAATCGAGTAAAAAAAAAAGCTCTACCCAAATCATACAAAAGTGAATAACAAAAAACAAATGAAAGGGTAAAATGTATATCAGTTGCAACTTAAGTGTATACAAAAGCCAATGAGGTGATGACACCTCATTTAAAATCACTTATACCCACCCAAGTGAATTTGGGGAAACGAGCGACCCGTTCAGATCTATGATTTTAAATAAGGTGTCACCATCTTATTAGTGCAACTGATGTAACTTTATATCAGTCAACTGATATACATTAAACTCCAAATGAAAATGTGTATAAAATAAAGAAGGAAAAATAACATATCTACAAAAATCTATAAAATGATGTTGGCATTGCACTTGGCCAATTTATATAAAATAACAATCATCATGATCTTTGGAAATACTTGAAAAGCTACATTTTTGTCAAATGGAGATTTTGTCAAACAAGTAATTTCCCATGTCAGAGTCCAATCTTGCTATTGTTTAAAGTGTGTGGAATGTGGATAGTGGATTAATTGTTTACTTCCTCACCAAATTCAGAACAAGAAAAGACATGTCATCACCTACAAGACCCCATTTGGTTATGTGATTCTAGACCAAAGAATCATATTCCAAATTAATGGCCTCAATGTGCTCTTTTGTAGAGAGACAAAGTGAAACCCTAGAAGGCTACCTTGGAAACCCTAACCTTTTGCATTTTTCTTGTTTCAATGAACTTTTGAGTAAATTACATCTGCATTTGTACAAGTGAATGTGAATTTTACTTTTCAAAAGTTAGTTGAACAAAAAATATATATAGTACATTCGCATGTATACTATGTAGTGATTGTCTATGTAGATACATGTATGTACGATCAAATTTTTGTTAGGTAAAACTGATATTTTTTGACAAAAGTGCATATTTTGAAACGAATAAAGTATGCAATATTACAAAAAAAATATATATATAACAAAACTAACTTATTTTTCGAAAAAATGAAAGCAAATTCTTTTTGTTACTTTGGTCCATTTACTATTTGCTCTACTTAATCTTTTAATTGTTATATTTATTTAAAGAGTAAGAAAACTAAGCTTTCAATGAGTATGCAACTCCTCGTTTAAATTTTAAACCTAACAAGTGATCATTTCGTTTCAAGATAGTAGGCAAAATTTTCTAATATAAAGTCGTAATTTCATTAATTGGATACTAGTAAATAAATAAAAAATCATAACTCATAATCTTTATTCTCACTTATTTATTGTATGGGTAATTGCACATGACCTCATGTATTTTACACGTTTTGCACTAATATATATCTTATACTTTTATTTTAACTTTATACTACCTTACACTATGCCGAGGGGTTTTTCCGTTAGTTAACTTGACGAAATATTCTATTTTTCATCATGTGCCATGTATATGATCTATTTTTTTCTTCAGAAGTGTCCCTTTTATCCTTTTATTATTATTTAAATTTAAAATTTTAAAAATAAATAAAAAATCTAAGGGTATTTTGATTTTAATTGATGGTGAAGGAACATAAATGCTTCTCGACATAGTACATGGTAGTATAAAGTTAAAATATAAGTTTTGGGTATCCAGGTGCAAAATGTGTAAAATACAGGGGGGTTCAAGTGTAAGTACCCCTAAATGTTTCTAGAACTCCTGGATTTGTTCTAATTTTGCGTTCGGCTTTCGAGACGTTTATTTTTTAAAAAAAACACCCCTGGACTCGTTGTTTTCATCTCTTTGGTCCTGATAACTTTCTATCGCCGGTTTCCACCGACACGTAGGATGAATCCTCCACCGTGGCACTGCCACGTCCCCATATCTACCACGTCGGTAAAGGACTAAAGAGACAAAAGGAACAAACTCAAGGGTGTTTTTAAGAAAAAACGCCCCGAGGGCCAAACGCAAAATCCGGACAAGTCTAAGGGGTCCATAAGTATTTAACCCTTTTTCATTTAAGGTCATCTCTTTCAACTCTCTCATATCTTTATATTCTTCACCAGACACACACAATCACCAACCCACCTCCACAATCCCTCACATTTTTCTTAAAATCCTCTTCAATATGTTTAATAAGAAGACACATTGAAGTGAATGTTGATACTTGACGAACACGGTGAGATCATTTTTTTTTTTTTTTGGAAATTCTAGATTCCGGGGGCTGAATTCTTTAAACTTTGAAGTCTCTGGCGCCGAAAAGTTCATAGTTTGAAGAATCTGGCAGCTGAATTTTCTGTTTGTTTGATTGTCTGATTCTTTGTGTTTGTTTGCTTCTTGATACAAAATATGTGTGGCGAAGAAGATGAAGAGAGGAGAGAGTCGAAGGATATTGTTTAAATGAAAATAATTAAGAGTATAAAAGGTATAATTGTAATTTCATACATTTTCATTAGACTTGTCTAAATTTTGCGTTTGGCCATCGGAGAGTTTTTTTATTTTAAAAAACACCCCTGAACTTGTTGTTTTTGTCTCTTTGGTCCTTTGCTGGCGTGGCGGGTGTGGAAGACGTGGTAGTGCCACGGTGGAGTACTCATCCTACGTGTCGGTGGAAACCGGTGATAGAAGTTTACCAGGACCAAAGATATAAAAACAACGAGTCTAAGTGTGTTTTTAAAAAAAGTAAACGCCCCGAGTGTCAAACGCAGAATCAGAACAAGTCCAATGAGTCTAGAAACATTTAACCCCATTTGTTTCAATGGTAGTTGTTTGAACACGCTAACTCAATGGATCGATTCTTGCAAGTCACACAATTAAGAGGAGTAATTACATAGAACAATCCTCTATTTAGAATAAAAAACAAATAATCACTTTTTAAAACTCATCAACTAACTATCTTATGTTACCTGTCAAACCGTAAATTGTAACAATTTTTCCATTCATTTCAATTCAAATTTGTAGATAGATGTTACTGAAACTAGAAAATAAGAAAAAAAAATAGAGAAATAAATCATAACTTTGAGTTCTATTGTACGATTTTGATGGTTCTGAACTTAATTTCTTGTGATTACGAGAGAAACTTGATTATGACATTGATTTTGAAAAATAAAGTGGAACTTTTATGGATTAAAATGACCATTTCATTATCATAGCTAATTTTATTATGAAAAATAACGGAAAAAAAATCATAACTTTTAGTTCCTATTTCCGGACTTCATTTCACGTAATTTTTCAAAAGTAAATGACTAAGGCTATAAATTTTGAAAAACTTAAAGTTTTCTTGACCAAATTGGGTATTTACAAATCTTGTTTCGTAAAAACAAAAAACAAAAAAACAAGAACTGAAAAATTATTGGAGAATGAAAAAAATTCACAATTTTGTGTCATGAGTTTTGATTTGAGTGATTTTTTAAATGATTTGAAGTATTTTTTTCAAGAGAAACATAATTATGGGCTCATTTTTTCAAAATGAAGTTATATAGTTCAAAAACTATGATTTCTGGTGCAAACATCTTTTTTTTTTTTGGTTAAAAAAAAGTTTAAAATTGTAATTTTGTTTTTTGTTGTACATTTTATGTCTTTTATGAGTTGATTTAATGTAATTTTTAGAGAAGAATTGATGGTGTTTTCAATTTTACAAATATATATATATATATATATATATATGAGTTTAATGTATATCAGTTAACTGATATAAGCTTATATCAGTTATAACATAA